>PVKA01031296.1:0-26389 GCA_004027165.1 Ctenomys sociabilis | reverse complement strand
AGAAGAAGGAGGAGGAGGAGGAGGAGGAGGAGGAGGAGGAAGAAGAAGAAGAAGAAGAAGAAGAAGAAGAAGAAGAAGAAGAAGAAGAAGAAGAAGAAGAACAAGAGAGCCCACTGAGCAGTTTGCAGTAGGAAAAAAATGAAGCTGCAGCAAGGCTCGTCTTGGGGAACCTTGATGCTGCGCCAGAAGCCTGTGAGCCTTGCTCCAAGACGTGTGAGTTGTCAGATGCCATTGCTCCCATGCCACTTGCCTGGACACTCTCCTCTGGAAATAGACTGTGAAGAATTTCCCCACTTGCTGCAGATTTCTCAGGGGGTAGGTGAGAAGGCCCAAGCCTGGGAAACACCTCTGGCTGTTCTGTAGATCCTCTCCTGTCCACTGTTTGCCTTTTGGGCCGGGGACACAGAAGAGCAGCACACTCCTCCAGGAGCAGAGCCCAGTGGGAGGGAGGGCTCGCTGCCTCACAGAGGAGTCTTTGTGGGTCAGGATGGCCTTACTGAAGACACTTCCTATGGGGAAACTTGGCAGCCCCGTGACTCATAAAACCGGCAGGAGTCCATGGGGTAGAGCGGGAAGGAGGGCTGGGGTGGGCACGGAGCTCATCACTGTGCTTGCTGACAAAGTCCACAGGCTCTGGGCATCTGTCCCAAGGTGCCCTGGTTGTTACTCTCATAGCTGTGGGAGGGGCCATTTGTACTGAATTCCCATGAATGGATGGCAGTGGAGTGTGTCATGCGTGTGAAGCCCTTAGAGCCTGGTGCCTCGAACATGCTCAATGCTGATCAAACCCCCTGTGACCATAAGGGAGGGCGTCACCATCAGGGTCCTGCCCATCTCTGGCACCACCTTCATCTGCATTCCTGGATGGAACTGTCACATGCATCGCTGAACCCGGATGGAGAGCCTTTCCCTTCTCTCCATTAGGGATGCATTTGGGGCTCAGCGGCAGGACGTATTGGGAAGTGGTTTTGTCTGCAAGTGGAGCGCCCATTACTATCAGGGCCTCTGCCCACCTCCTCATCGTTGTGATTGTCTGATACCCAGCTTTTGCTCTACTTTAACTGAGGTTACTTTTGCAATGCCAAGAAGATTCTAAAACATACTTTTGAGAACATTTCCAGTAGTGTGAAGATTCAGAGAAAAGAAACAGCCTTTCCTCTTGCACTGACACAGCTCAGCCCTCGCCTCGGAGGCTGGGCCTCCCCACCAGGGCCTGGGTGCCCAGAGAGTGCTCCGGATTTCACAGAGCACTGCCACCTCCTCAGCTGCCCAAGAGGGGCAGAGCCAGGGAGAGACTGAGGCTCGTTATTCTTACTAAAATATTTATGCAAATTTCATTTAAATGCAAATGAATTCCTTTCCCTCGGGCATCTCTGAACATGGCACATTTGCTACCCAGACCTGGAGTGTCTGCTTGGAGAACGTGTGGTTCCAGACTTAAACCTGAACTTTCCTCCTGTTGCAAACCTGGCCCTGGGGTTGATTTATCAGTGCTGGTGGGGCTGTGGTACCAGGTGCCCCATCATCCCAGGGACAGATCTGTGTCCCTTGTCACCAACTCTGAGGTATGTCTCTTCTATTATCACACACGGTAGACTCTGTGTGGATGACACTTCTTAACAGATGGCCAGGTAAGTTCCTCCCATAGCTACCTCAGTTCTTTGTAAGAATTCTCTCTCCATTTTTCAGTGGGAAAGACATTATAGCAGCAGCAGAGTTTAGAAACAGGCTCTGTGAGGACACAGCATAAGGCCTCTAGGCATCATCGGCTGGCACTTGCTGCACTTGCTGGATCCAGTGAAAGCTGGCCAGGAGCAGCTCCTGCTGTGTGCAGATTCTCTCAGCCTGGGCTCCTGTTTTCCTGAATCCAGCTCTGTATGGAAGTTACTTAACTTTTCAACAGGGCTAGCACAGCAGCATAAAATACTACAAATAAATGATTGCAATAACTATCATTGTGGAGGACTACCTGAGCAGCTCTCCTTGAAAGAAGAGCGACTGTCTCCATTTTGACTGAGCCTGACCCTATTTCCTCCTGTTGTTAGTACAGAGCTGGCTTGGACTTCTGTTCATCCTTCAATTGGCCTTAAGCAGTGTGTATTGGTCTAGCTGAGGTGCTGGTGATAGTCTTTGAAGGTGGCATGCGTGTTTCCCTGGTAACCTACACCTGCTGCTCCTTAATGTGAGCCAGGTGGAGATAGGATGGAAGAGCAAAAGCTCCACAAAGCCAGCTGGAATCAGCCTTGAGACAGAGGCTGTGACTTCCTGGGGCTTGAAAGACTACATCAAAGCTGAAGCACCAGACGCCCAAAACATTAGATGCTATCTCAATGGCATAATAGTATAATGCAGGTTACTCTCTCTCTGCATATCGTCTCTGCATATGGCAGAGGTAAATGTAGGCCACCCACCTAGCTCAGCTCACAGAGTTACCTATTTCCCACAATTCTCAGTCAATCCTCCTCAAGCCACTCCCCTGAATAAAAACTGAGTGAGGCCGTGGATCACTCTTTGTTCTGGGAAGCCATCTTCATGGATGAACTTAGAGCCCCTGACTCCTCAGTGATTGAAAATATAATTTAGTGTCTATTTTCACCATCGGTTGCATTGAAAGTGGTAGATTGGAATTAACTTGATGGGATTCCAATATGTAACTTTGGGATTACAAACTTTGGCTTCTTGGACCGAGATGAGGACCTGGAAGTGACTCCTACAATGATAATCATAAACTTATAATCTGAAAGTTTAAGAAATTCCTGTCCATAGAAATCCCTCTGGCTGGTTCTCACCCTACTTCTTAAAATCAATAACAGCACTTGGGACTGGAGAGATAGCTTAGCAGACCAAGCACCTGCTTAGGCAAACGCAGGAACCGGGGTGCTGAGCTGGCCACTGAGTCTGTAATCCCAGCTGTGGAGGCTGAAAACAGGAGGATCACTACAAGTTCGGCTGTGTGGAGAGACCCTGTACCCAATACATAGAAAAGCAATAAAGCACTTTATGGGTGTTTAAGGGTGTTTTACAGTGAGACAGAACATGGACAAATAGCATATTGTTGTCTCTTTAGCTGCTTCCAGGTGGAATATGGACAAGTAGCACAGATGCTACTTTATCTTGATTTTATGAATATAACAGGGAAAAACAAATAATATCTTAAACTACACTGATAGCATATCTTTATGTCAACTATTTGCGCTATTTGTTGAATTATTTCATTAAACTCTGTAAAATATGTTCCTCTCTTATAGACAAGGAAAGGTAGTAAATGAGAGGAAGCATGAATTGTGCGGAATCATAAGTCACTGAACTGGGATTTGAACTTAGGCGGCTTTGGCTTCTGGGTCCAATATCTTTTTTTTTTTTTTTTTTTTTTTGTGGTACCAGGGATTGAACTCAGGACCCTGTGCTTTCCAGGCAACTGCTTATTCTACTGAGCTATCTCCCTGGCCCTGCATCCAGTACCTCAGCATTCAAGTGTTACTAAATCCCTTGATGGAAAGATTATGCATCTATGGTGCCTACGTCAAATGACATTCGGGTCACCAGGCAGGGACTTAGATGATGCAAAGAGAATGTTCGTCTTCTCCTGATTAATTTGTTAATCGATGTGAGATTTGATAAATTCTGCCTTATTTTTTTATTAACTTACTTGACAAATAGTATCATTGCTTTTCTTTTACTATTTATTAGAGAGCCACTGAACTCCCTATGCTGAAAATTATTCCAGAAAAAAAAGAAAAAACAGATATTCAATGTGGACATTCAATAAAATATAATGGAATTGTTAAGAAGGAGGCCTCTTTCGTGTGACCCAGAGAGGGCTTCCATGTTGGTGTGACAGAGAGGTGCATGATGGGTGGCATGGCAGGAGGCAACGCAGGAGCTCTAGCCTGAGCCACACCTCGTGCCCAGAATCTAACGTGCGGATGGCAGTGTTGAGTCACTACGATTCTTGGAGTGCACAAGGGAAGGCCGCAGGGGCTGTCGGACCACGCCCACGGGAGCACAGCACTGACTGGCTGTGCTTTACCTGCCCTGCTTCCTGCCTCCTACCTTGGCCACCTGGAAGTGCTTTGACAGGGAAGGGGATCCGAGGGTCATCCGCAGAGTGTTCACAGCCCGCTGAGACGGATCACTGAAGACCTAAATGTAATCACGGATGCCTCGATGTGGCGTCTCTGTTGTCTCTTTGGTGCTCCCAGGTGGAAAGGAAATGCACTGGTTATTTCTAAGCCTCCAGCATATTTTGATAATTTTTCTCTCCGCATTGGGTGGCTGAAGGGCTTTCCAGCATTTTTCCAAATTCTCAGAACCACCGCTCAGAATGAACATTGCACTATTCGCATGTTCATTACATGCGGGCAAACAGAAGCGCTTGGGAGGTAGCGTCGTGCCTCTGCCGACACCAGGGTGCCCCTGGCTGACTCCTGTGACTGCTGTTCTGTGGTTCACACTCCTGAGGGAGGGTGGATGTGGCTCTGTCCCGGGGCAGCTGGGGAGTACCTGGCGAAGCAAGAGTACAGGGCAGCAGCAACAGGTGGGCGGGAAGGGAGGTGACATATGGCAGTTTAAGACTCTGTAACCTTCCAAAATTTACGTGAGGGTGTTTTGACATGAGACTTTCCAAGATATGTAGAAGAAAGAGAGAGAAAAATATACTCTAGTTGTTTTGGTGAATTAGTCTAGTTTCATTAAAAAAAAAAATAGTGTACCCTAGAAACAAGAGCATCTCTTGCTATGAGATTTTCTCAAGTGGTGAATTCTTTAAAATCAGAATAATTTCAGTCCTTCCTTGTGCAATTTTTTGCTTACAAATTGCTTTTGAGACTGACTGTGCACAAGGCCTACTCTGCAATAGACGTGTGGAGGAGCAGGAAGGAGCAGACTGCCATCCCCTGAGACGTGACGTCCTGTGACGGGTGACGGGCAATCGGACAAAGCTCACACAGTGGTGAGTGCTGTAGATGTAAAACAGCTCACTTGATAAAAGATGCTGGGGGAGTTGTAACTGAATTTTCTCAGAAAATCTTCTTGACTTTGTTTAACACAACTATGTTCCACTTCTCTATTTCTTGAGTCAAACGTGTTCTGTTTTTTTGAGTATTTTTCTAGGACTTTGGTGGCTCTTCTGAATGTCTACTCCTTAAGATGACCTTGTTTATATCACAGTGCTCACTGCAATGTCCGTGGGGTCTGTAGTGCTTCTGCATTTGCAGACACAGCACTCAAGCCTTACCAGTGCAGCTGCCCTTCTGGTTGTCCAGGGTGTGCTCACAGCTGGAGGCCTGAAGAAGGGCTTCTCTTAGGAGCTTAGGGTCGTGGTGACACGGGGCCCAGAGCTGGTGACCTCCCTGGAGCTCGTGTCCTATGCCTGGACTCCTTACTCTTCCACATGGTTTCTGGGCAGTACCCGTGGGATGAGTTCGGGGGTGGGGGCAGCCTTCCCTCGCAGCGAGGAAGCTGGGCACTGTGAGCCTGTGCACGGTACGCGCGGGTGGTCTAGAGGTACAGACTAAAGTTCTATTTTCAATAAATTAAAAAAATAATAACAAAAGGAGCTAAGACTAGAATTTCTGTTTGATCCAGTTATTCCCCTTCTTGGTATTTTCTCCAAATAATTAAAAGCATCACACTATGGTGAGATATTCATGTTTATAGCACTAATAGTTGGCCATCAACTAATGAAGGGATAAAAAATGTTTCTTTATGTAGAAAAGTACTAAAAAAAGATAAGCTTGCTATGGTTATAGCTACAAGGAGGATCTTGAAACCATACTTTTAAGTGAAATAATGTGGACACATATGTGTAATTTCAGTCTCTGTTTTAAGAAACTAACAGTGTAAGTAAGATAAAAACGTATAATGTCATGAAATATGAAGTAATTCACCCATAATGAAAGAGGAATTAGTGTGGGAAAAAGGGAAAATAAAAAATGAAAAAAGGATAAAATGGAAACAAAATTTTGTAAATAAGGAGGGGAATGGGGTTGGAGAGAGAGGAGGGGTGAGGGAGAAAAGCAGAAGCATTAAAATATGAGTTGTGCATGAGTACAAATTCCTTTGATGAATGTGATCAAGACATACATCTGAATTATACAAATACACTTTATCTTTAAAAATAAAAAAAACCAACAGTTGTCCTAGGCTCAAACCAGTTTGATTAACTGCATAATGAAATACGCCCTGAATATAATGATTCATTCTGCTGCATATTTTAATGTTACTTTACAAATTTCTGCCTTGTTTTCCTTTTCTACCTTCTAGTTTCAAATAGCAGTTACTTTCTGTAGTTTGTTGCTTTTTGGAAATATTGGCATGAGATAGATATTTACTTCATTGATTATATAGCTTTTCTTTTCTGTTACATTCAGTCAAATCTATTACCCTACTGGCTGTGTTCACTGTGTGTCCATTTCTGGGCTAGAGGTTGAGGCAAGTGGGAGGTAGAAATTGCAGCCTTCTGCCTGCCCCCCAGGTGACTCTGGTGGGTGGTGGGGTGGATCTGACATGGGGTGCACACAAGGTAGACCACCCAGGAGCCCCTGTGTCCATAGTTTGGGAGGACACCCCCAAGTTTGGTAGATTTTATTACTTCTCCTGGATTTGATAGGTTTCCCTGGTCAGGGGAGTAGAAGGGACACATTTTTCTACTGTCTCTGAGTCCCTCCACTGTCCTGGTACCTGTACTCAGACAGACAGATGGACACACACACACACACACACACACACACACACACACACACACACACCAGTCCCCGAGGACAGCCACACAGACTGGCATGCAGGAGATGCACATATCAGTGTGATTCTCTGGCTCTGACCCAGTATGAAGAAATATGAGAAATTCTGCAATAATACATTGAATTTGCTGCATGCTTTTCAGAAGAAATAGGCACGACTCTTGAATTTGTTTGCATGTTTCGAGTCTTTGCAGAGGTTGAGAGGTTAGATAGAAACGTTGATTACCTGAGGGGGGGGTTACCTTGGAGAAAGCAATTGCTCTATTATCTCTAATCTCTCTGGGAGGGAAAGCAGAAGATCTGACCCCAGATGCCCCAGGAGGGGTCCCTAAGGACTGCTTGCAGGGTGAGCGCTAGGCTTTCTCTCCCACAGTGCGGGAGGGCGTAGTTGGTGAGTCTGAGATTCTGGATAGAAAAGTTCCACTTTGGGGAGCAGTGTGGACATCTAGCTTTTCCTGAAGCAAACGACCCATATGTGTTTTAACTCTAAGCTGGGTGAATAATGTAATCTTCAGGCTTTGGTGCAAAAGTAGGAGGAACTTTAATTCCTATCATCAAAGAATAATATGAAACAAAGTGTAGAACATGTAAAAGGAATGTTCGCCTTTTTTTGGAAATGAAGTGGAGATCATCAAATTATTTTCTTATAAGGTTTATCAATTATCTGAACAAATACATTTCATTTATTTTAACCTAATACAACTTTGGAAGAAGAATCAGACCTAACAACAAGTACACTCGATCCCTTTTTCCAATAAAAACTTCCTGAAAGACCTAAGCCCATGCAGAATCCACAGCCCGGCATATCCAGGATGGCAGGTCCTGAGAAAATTCTAATCCAAATATCAAGTTCTGTTAAAAGTGCAATTGCGTACAATGAGAAAGAAGTGTGGTCACGATCTTCAGTGTACGACTTGGTAAAAGTCTTGGCTGTCAGAGCGGCATGAGGTGTGACTCATGTCACACATCTTCATCTGCTTTCAGTGTACCCTCTGATGGCATTTAGTACGGTCACCGAGCTACACATCCATAACCGTGATCGGTTCTGAAACCTTTTCCTCATCCTGAGATTAAGCCCTCGCCCCTTTGTGGTCATTGCCAGTCTTCCCATTCAGTCACCTTGCAACGTAAGTGGCCATTAATGCTGCCCCCGCTTAGCCCATTCTGAGTTTCTTGATCCACAGAACCACGGACTCCGAGTTCCTTCTGTCCAGCTTCTCTCGCTCAGTACAATGTGCTTCTGACACAGGCATCACATGTTCATTCCTATTGGTTGTTGAGTAACATTTCCTGCTGAGGACACACTCTATTCATGTTTGAGTTAGTGGACATTTAAGTCACTTCCTCCTTTTGGCTGTCATGAATAACTGAACTATAAGCAGTCATGTCCGCAATTTTGTGTGGGTGTAGGTTTTTGTGTCTGTTGGGGTTCTTAGGCCTGAGCCAACTCTTGTATGTTTCTAATGAACTCCCTGGCTCTTGCTCGAGGTGTCCTCAGCTCAGGGAGAGGCAGGAAAGGGGTGGGGTGCTGGCGGGATTATCAGTCAAAACTCCCTGGCCTTTTCTCTTCTCTTGGCTCCAAAGTCAGGGCCTCTCCTAGAAAATCTGACATGTGCATTGTTCGGATCTCAGGGTAGTGCAGGACCTGGAGGAGCCCCTAGAGAATGCCTGCTCATCATGCAAGCATTTGGCCTGACCAACCGAGCAAACATCATCCATGTCATGGTCCAGCTTCTGCTGCTGTGGGTCACTGCAGCATCCTTTCCTCCTGGGCGGGGTCAGGGTGGGGTCAGGTGTGGTTGGTCCAGTGGCTCTACCCACATTCTGGTCCTGGCATCAGTGTTTTCCATTATTTAACACTATGTGTCCAGCTGGATTGTCAACTTGACTGACTCGGGAGCTACCTAGGCAATGAATAAAACCTGCTTCTGCCTGGGTTGGGGTGGCCCACGGCTGTGTGGCCTTGGAGGGGGTGTCTGGTGCCCAACCACTTCCCCTTGGGCTGTGCCCCAGTGCTGCTTCCTGGGCACCATGAGGCCAGCAGTTTGCTTCCACCACGTTGTTCCTGCCCTGGCACCTGCCGACCTTGGACTGAACCCTCTGCATCTATGAGCGAAAGCCATGGCTGTCCTTCTCAGCTGTGGCTGTCGTGTGCTTGGTTCCAGCAACAGGAAGGCTGACCGAAACATCGCATGCCATTTATGACACTCAGTCCTACTCAGGCTGTGCAGTGCTTCTCCTGGGAGGGCCCTTCTATGTTCATATACCACTGATAGTAACTGTCGCTAGCACTTCCCTCGCCTGCACCCGCACATCTGCCTCCTGGAGGTACAGCTGCCAGGTGACGTAGGAGCCCCCACCACCATTCCTATCATGTAGACCAAGAGACTGAGGCACAGCGAGCACTGACTGCTGAGCTAGAAACTGCCTGCACCAGGACTTGAACCCTCTGGCTTGCTTGCAGCACGTGGTCTGGTTCTGTCACAGCTTAGCTGCCCCCCAGCAGGGCTCCTGGGGCTGAGCTGAGGACAGCGCCTGCTGACCCCTTCATTACGCAGTGTCAGCAGTCAGATGCGTTGCAGCCTGTGGTATTTATCAGTCACCACCAACTGTGTGAGAGCGAGTTCCTCTCCCGTGCCTGGGCCCACAGCCTGCAGGCAGTCAACTGCCGACTGCCACTCTGAGAGCCCCTTGTGTGCGTGTGCCTGTGGCAGTGCTCCTTGCCCGGGTGATCAGAGCCAGCAGGAGGGATGATTTACACACTCAGCGCATTAGCAAGCCTCATTTCCACACTGATAGGGTCATTAAAAGACTTTACTGTTGTATTTATACCTAAGCCTTCTCATATTTTACAATAAAGGCAGGGGAGAAAAAAGTCGGTGTGCCTCACACGCCCACTCAGTTTCAAGGCTGGCTGTGGCTGCCTGCAGTTCTGTGGGCTTTGGAAGGAAAAAACAAAGGTGAAGCTCGCCCTATCACCTGACAGGAGCGCTGCCCTGTGGCAGTGCGGACGCATGAGCAGTGAGGCACATGACCCCCTCGCTTTGTTGGGCCGTGCTGAACACACTTCTAGGATTGATGATGGCTTGAGAGACGAGAGGAGATTAATCTGTGTGAGGACTGCCCAAGGTCACCTGCGTCTTAACTGTCCTATCCTGCCACAGCCCTGTTCCGGAGCCCTGGCTTCATTCCCAGCATGCATCAGGGAAACTGGGGCACAGCGTTGCTTGGCATAGCAGAAGCTCTGGCACCAGGAGCAGTGCAGAGGCTTGTGTGAAGACTGGGGCGCCAGGCATGCCACCCCGGAGCTGCTGCTCCATGCTCAGGGTACTCGCTCCCTTTGGCTTGTGTGACAGCTTCTGCACTCAGAGTCTGGAGGGTGGATTCAGCTGTGGAGCCCAGCGTGCTGCTTGCAGAGACCGGGCTGGAGCTCTGCTGAACCTCGCCAGGTGCTGCCCTGACCAGCAACATCCAGAGCTGCTCTTGGACATGATGCATGCCCAAAATGGCTTCCGGTCATGCAGCCTGGGCCCCTTGCAGGGTTGCAGGACCCAGGCAACCTTTACAGCCCCTCGTAACCTGCAGGTGACCTCGGGACAGGACCAGCTACTCAGAGCTCTGGCACTACACATTGCATCACCGTGGTCAAAGATGTGGCCTGGAGGAGAGGTGGAAGTGCTCAGAGTGGTGTCTCTTTCTTCCACACTTCTGTGCAGAGCCCCGAGGTCCGAGGACAGTGGTCACACAGCCACACAGTCCTCCCCAGTGGGCTGGGCAAGTGAACATCAGATTCTGCTGTTAGGCACAGTTTAGGGTAAGACCTGGAGCCAGTGTCTTCCTGTTCCTGTCATTATCATAACCTTGATGGAGAAGCCAGTGACGGTGAAGCAATGGCTGGTGCCAGCTGCTATTTGTCCAGGGCTTGCTATGCCCCAGTCAGGATTTGGAAAATGCTAGGCAGATTATTATTGAATCCCATAACCACTAAAAATATACATAAGGCATTAGAGACACAGATATTCTAGTCAAATCTCTATGTCCTTGAGGCTCAGCTGGGTCCCTAGTCTGGGGCATAGTGGGGAGCTGGAGCCCTTAGAAGGTGAGGCCATGTGGGAAGAAGCAGGCCATTGGGCTCTCTCTCTCCTTGTGTCTCTCTCTCCTCTCTCCTCCCTGTGTCACCCTCTTTCCCTCCTTCCCTCCGTCTCTCTCTCCTCTCTCCTCTCTATGTCTTCCTCCCTCCCTTCCTCTCTCCTGCCCTCTGTTTCTCTCTGTTTCTGTCTCTGTCACTCTCTCTCTCTCTCTGTCTCTCCTCTCTCTGTCCCTCCCTCTGCCCTCCCTTCCCTCTCCATCCCCCTGCCTCCCTCCCTCCTCCCCCTCTCCTCTCCGCTCTCCCTTCCTCTCCCTCCCTTCTTCCCCTCTCTCTGGTGCTGTCCCTTCCTCCCTGCGCCCATGAAGTGAAGCACCTTCCTCACCCACCATTGCTCGGAGGTGTAGTGCTATCACCAGACCCAGGGAAGCTCCTTCCAATGACCGCTCAGGACGTTACAATGGCCGAGTGTTGCCACAAGGCTGCTCAGGTTCTGCTCCGCCTGCCCAGCACAGCGGTACTGTCTACACAAGCTTCTGACTCTCTGTTTTGGTATCTGCCTCTGTATCATAGAGGTATTTATTTTTTAAAATAAAACCTTTGTCAGAACACATCATTCCGTAGAGACAAAGCAGGGACCCTCTGCTGCATGGGCCGCGCCTGCTCGCCTCCGGTCAGCCCTGATGGGTGGACTCACCCGGGCTTTATCACTGCTTTAAGGCACAAGGCAGGCATTGAATCTATAGCACTTAAGATAATGCCTGGGCACACGGCAGTGTTTGCTATTGGCAGCTTCATGCGCTATTTATACCTTAACTTTCTTCCATTCTCCACTGTCAGCATTACTTTCAATACTATATTTAATGATAAATGGTATTTCATTATTTTCTGAAAGCCTAGCTTCATAAAATCCATCAATATAAAATATTAAATTGTGTGTAGTTATTTATACTGTAAAGGGCAAATTGTTAAAGCTCTCGTTATAAAATCCATGAACATGTGCCCTCACAGGTTTTTGAGCACTTATTGATGGATCAAGGAGCATAAGCCCTGCTTAGTCTTTTGTGATATTTTCCCAATACCTGGAAGGACAAGAAGGGAGAATGTGGCTCCTGTAGCCTTTCGAATTCATGTCTGTAAAGCTGGATCACTTTGATAGCTGAAGACGCTTTCTTCTGAAATGCATCACTGCACACTGCTAAGGACAAGGGAAGGCGTAAAGAATGTGCACAGAGCCAGCTACTCGCTGCTGGGTGAATGGCCCGGCGTGCCCACGTGGACGGCCTCCGGGTTGGCAGCTCTCCAGTTGCCTGTGTTGCCAGCTCAGCTGCCTGCTGAAAGCCTGCAGCCCAGTGGTGCTCCTTGGAAGGGGCTCCTGTCCATACAACACAGCTTGCTGGTCCTCAGCCTGTGCAGCCCAGCTGTGCGTCCATTCCAGAGCCCTCAGCTCATTTCTTTGGCCATTCGTTCCTCAGCTATGTGCTGGTGTTGGCCCATCCCAGCCCTGCTCACCCCCAAAGCTTCTCCAGCTAAGCAGCGAAAGTCAATCTTCTCTATGTTCCCAGAGTCTGTGCCAGTCTTGGGCCGTGGCCCTTCCATATTCACTTTACAATGAATTTGCAAATCTCGTACATGACTGACTCAAAATTTTGTGAGACTGAAAGGATTTTTTGTCAGATAAACACCTCTTATTTGATCATTTGATCAAATAAGTACTTCGCTTGGCTGAAGTATTTTGAAACGTAGCTTCCATCTCTTTGCTAGTTAGAGAACTAGGTGGGCTATTTCTTCTTGTGTCAGTTTTATGAAGTGTGCTCCTGGGGATGGTATCTCTCATATCCATTTCATTTGTAGTCCAAAGCTTTCACATTGTTTCACCCTTTTAAAACTGTATAGCAGGGTGTGGTGGTACAGGCCTGTGATCTCAGCACTCAGGAGGCTGAGGCAGGAAGATCCCTAGGAGTTCAAGGTCAGCGTGGGCTACAAAGTGAGCTCCAGGCCAGCCTGCACTGCACAGTGAGACCCTGTCTCAAAAAGACAAAGAAAAAAACCTGTGAATTTAAAATTCTCTTTCAATGTCTTTTACTAGTACAACTGTCCCTCTTTTTATTTCTAGCTTTGCTATTCCATATTTTTGAACAGTTGTGCTATAATTTATTAACTTTAGTAGTCATCAGTGCCAACTTCTTGCCTTACTGAGTGCATTGTGGATCACTTTACATTTAATTAACTTTGCTTTTTCTTGATAATTTTATTCTCTTTTGGTTTAATTTGCTTGCTAACTCCTTGGGATGAATATATTGTTCACAAGTTGAAAGCCTTTTTCATTATAAATACGTGTATTTAAAGGTAGGAAATTACTGTGAATATGAATCTTTCCACTTATCAACATGTGCCTTTAATCCTATGTTATAGAGTTTAGGTGCAAACACTTTATAAATAATTACATTTTTTTCTCAGAGATATTAAACTTTCATAATGACTTTGTTGAGCAAGGGCATTTTAGCTAAAGCATTATTTTATTAGATATTTCTTTAGGCAAGGCAATCTTTTTAATGCTGTTTGTATGGTATAATTTTTGCACTCTTTCTATTTCTGTTTTAAGTGAGTCTCATAAATATCCATCATTGTAATCCGGGAGCATTCACTCCTGCCTTCTAATTGGAAGATGCAATTTCTTTCATGCACTTCCTAATGTGTTGGACCGTTCATTCACTCTGCTGTTCTTTCCTTCATTTATCCTGCCTGTTTCTTTTTTCTGTCATCTTCTGTTCCCCCAAATTACAAAAGGCTTAGTTGCATTTTCTTTCTAAATAACATTACCACAAGTAATTCTATGCTTCTTTTAAGTGATTACCACAGAGGTTGCAATGGGGACACGGAATTTAATGTTAGTGGCTACTTTTCTCCTTTTCCACGAAAGTGCCAGGCCCGCGGGCTGTGTGAGTTCCTCTCGCTCCTTGCGGGTTGTGCGCTGCTGCTGCACATGTGAGTTGTGGGTGCATAGTTACATCTAGTGCCTGTGGTTACCATTCTGTTGCTTCACATGATCATTATTCATTTAGTCCATTCACATATTCAGGCTCCACAGTGATTTATCTTCCTTTTTGTCCCCGAGGACCTGGAACTACTCCGCTCTTCCTGGGGACACCCTCTGACAGTTCCTTTCTGTGGATCTTCCTTTGGTAAAGTCCAGTTTTGTTCATGGGCAGTCTTTATTTCCTTCTCATTCCCAAAGGACATTGGTGCCGAGCTGTGCCGTGGCTTGGGCATGCACCCCATGCCTCTGGGTTGGCAGCGAACTCCCAGTCAGGGCGGCTGGGCATCAGTCCTGGATGAACACGGGGCGGATGAGCTGCCACCCCCTGCCTTTGTCACAAGGAAACTGTGTCTCCTGTAGTGATTTTGGGAAGATTAGAAGTAAATTATTACTTTTTATGTACCTTCTTTGAGGGCATTTCGCCAAAATAGCAGTGGGAGGACAAGTCTTAATGCACTGTGTCCGGTCTACCTAGCAGCAAGTGAAACATACCTGTCATTGTAAATGGCAGAAAATTTGATAGGATGCTTAAAAAATTAAATTGAGGCAAGTGCAGGGGCCAGAATTCAATCCACAGCACCACTTGCCACGCAGAACCTGCTCCCAGGTGCAGTGATTGGGCCACCGAGACCTGGAGTAGTGGCTCAGGCCTGTAATCCCAGCACTGGGGAGGCTGAAAACAGGGGGATCCTTATGAGCTATGGAGGGAGACCCTTACCAAATGCATTCTTTTTTGAGCAGAATAGATTCATTGAGGGAAAGAAAGCTTCTGTCCAAGAGGCAGACAGGATAGGGACCCCCAAGCGGGTAGTTCCCCCACCAAATACATTTAAAAAAAATTAATTATTGACTCTATGTGTGTGTGTGTGTGTGTGTGTGTGTGTGTGTACCCATGCACTGGGAATCAACCCAGGGCTTTCTATGTGTGGCAAGACGCCAATGCGTCTCTTTCTGGCCTCTACTGTGGCTGATTCCCTGCATCCTTTCTGCTCATAGGGAAAGGAGCCACAGAGGGGAGGAGCGATCAGAGCTCCTGCAAGTGTTGGCAGCACGGAGAGGATGCTGTGCACACCTGATTCAGGGGCCACGTGAATTTCCCGCCAGAAACCCGTCATCCTGTAAGGCTGCGTCCCACTGTCCTCTTGTTCTTGTAGTTTCTTACAAATGGATCCTGGCCACAGATGACATATTCTTCTATTCCTGATTAGTTCTTGACCTGACATCATGTAGGACCCCGGTGCCTTGTGAGAGCCATAAGTTTTATTGGCCACGGGCCTGAGACAGACATGGGATTCCAGTGCAAACTTGCTTCTCCCATATACTTAATGAAAATTCAGTCTTCCCCACAAGTTCTACGGAATAGTCATTATTCTTGGTTCCATTTTTTTTTTCAAGATGAGAAATGAGGAAGAAATGAAAAAGAAAACTGTCTCTGATTTTTTTGTGGAAATGTTAATTACTGACAACAATCTCCCCTTAGGTGTTTGCTAAGAGAACACACACACACACACACACACACACACACACACACACCTTAGTTCAATCTTCTAGTAGTTTCTTTAAGTTTCCAAGTTTCTTTCAAGAAACTTAACTGGGTTTATAGATTTTTCTATTAATCCTTTAATTTCCTTTGAATGAATCTATTTTCTTTTTTTCTACTGTTGCTTCTATTCTCAATAAAAAATCTTTCCTTCTAAAATAATTTTATGATTTTTTTAGTGCATGTTCCAAGATCTACATGTGTTATTCTCCTTATTGTTTCAACAATATATAATGCAATAGATATTGGGAAAAGGGGATGAACTTATTCAAGACGAAAGAGTTACTGAGTTGAGGAGAAGCACAGGAGAGGGAGTGGGGGAAAGGGATTTGTCTATGTATGTAAGCAGGATGGTTTGGATAACTGCACTGTGCATTTCTGCTGGTCTAGGGAGAAAGAGCAGATAATGCTTTAATTTGTTTCATCTCTTCTCAATTGTTTTTTTCTCTTCTAAATTTGGTATGCATTTCTTTTTTCTTACTTCAAATTTCTCATGCATATATTTAGTAATATGTATAACTGGTTGGAAGACAGCACCATGTATTATAACAGATAGTGTGAAATTTACATTACTTCACTAAATGAAAGTTTTTATCAATTTTTTTCTGTTTTAACTCTAATTTTTACTCTTTAAAAAATAGAAAAAAGTATTTTAAAAGATGATACAAAGAAAATTGGAAGCACTCCAAGTTTCAATGAAACATGCATTTAAATTTCTTTTATCTCAAGTTTGATATTCTTATTTTAAATATTTGCTGATAGAAAGTACTTAGTTTCCAATTGATTGAACAGATTTTAGGGAACTGAAATGATTTTAGCCATGACTGGAAAGAATGTATATTTTTGAAATCAAGGTTAGAGTCTTATGTAAATTAAAATTGTTCAAACATTATTTATTCTTTCTTATTTTCATTTGCTTAGCATATTGACTTCCAACAACGATGTAATAAATCTTGTTAGTCCCATAAATGATTTGCCAAGTTATTTGTCATAATTTTGACAGTATTTGACTATATACATTAAAATTGTTTGGTTACAGTCATACAATTTGAGATTTAGCATACCTTTCCTGTTAATTTTTATCCTTAAACAGTTGTATAGAATTCTACTTAACTTTTTGCTTGAAACCTTTCCCCCTATATTTTAATAAAACTATCACTGTTTGCACTTACCGAATCTAACATTTCTATTTTTTGTGTTAACACTTCCGACCAGTTAATGCTTTAACATTGACTTTTACCACCTAGATAGCAGGATACTGCAGCATCAGTTCATGTTAAATACAGCCAAACACATAATCTGAGAATAATTAATGCCCCAATTGCCAGAATTTCACCGAGTGGTGTCTGAAACCAAAGTAGTCCTGATTTATACTATTCTCAGATGTAACTGTTGCTCGACTTCCACTTTTCTGTCGTGTGCACTTAAAGCTTGCTAGACTACCTGCGTGATGGATCTTTGGAAGCGAGCTGAGAGCTTCTGCTGAGGATGCCTCAGGTTCCTGAAGATGAAGACCGGTTCTTCAGCCACTTGCGGATTGCCCTTTCGTGATTTCCCTTTGGTGAGGCTCTCTAGATGGCGGCCTTCTCCTTTCTTCTCCCACAGATGGCCTCTGCATCTCACCTTCTGTGTGTCCTCTCTTCCAATGGATGAACACAGAAACTTGGCTTTCAGGCTGTGCTCTGGGAAGTTTCCTGAGCTCTGCATTCCTGTGCATGTGCTCCGTCTTCCCCTATGCATTTGCCCCTTCAAGGGAAAGATTCATCCCTAAGCCTGTCCAGGGCTGGCGGGATTCCTCTGGGCACATCTGCATCCATCCATGTCTACATGGACGCTGCACCTGGACCATGCGTGTACATACACCTATACATGCCCAGAGTACATCTTTACATAGAAGATAAGGACATGTATTTATCATAACACATCACTACTAACACAAATTATAAGAGCAGTACTGCCTCATGGTTAATACCTAGGCTCTGAGCAGGACTAACGGAAACTTCCCATGAATTTTAATCTGCATATTATTACTTAAATTCCACTAGGGGCTCACCCTGTGCAGGGCAAATAATTATGTGACTGCACACACTGGCTTTGCATGTTCTCAAGGGCAGTGCCCCTGAAGAGGTGACCTGACAGGGACAAGCTTGAACTGCAGAGGGTCTGCACCCAGAGACAGCTCACCCAGGCAGTCAGTGTGGAGCTGTGGTGTGAACACGCCTCTGCCGTCAGCAGTGTTCTGGGGTGGTAAGGGGGTGGCTGTTTGCCACACACAGAAAGAGCAAGTGCAGTGGTGCTCAAGAGCGAGACCTACCAATGTCTGCAGGTGGGAGGCTGTGGCTGGGAAAGACTCGAAGGAGATGCTCTTCCTCCATCAGATGCTCTGGGTGGATGGTAAGGAACTGCCTGGCGCTCGGGTCCATATCTACACATGAGTCTCTCAGGACCCCCAACCTGACCTCTGCAGAGGTTAAAGACAGCTCTGTTGCTGCTTTTGTTAATGCAACATGGTCTTTGTTCAGAATTCAGCTCACGTGGTGCTCATCCTAGGATCACAAACCAAGCCAAGGAGGAACTTTGCAGTTCAGGTGAGGATAGCTAAGAGAAGCTGGAATGGGCTGATGAAAGTGTTCTTCTCCCTGGACCCCGGAAGAAAGAAGGCTGATAGTGGGCCCTGAGCAGCACTCTCTCTCTCTCTCGTTTTTTTTTTTTTTTTTTGGCAGAACTGGGGATTGAACTCAGGCCCTTGCTCTTGCCAAGAAAGTGCTTATTCCACTGAGCCATCTCTCCGGCCCCAAGCAGTGCTCCCTTGGCATGCATGCTTTCCCCAAAGCGTCGTCTGCCATGCCGCTTGCCCTGCGTGCTGTTACACTTGCATCTCTTTTCCCCATAATGAGTCATCAAGGACAAGCTTAAAGTAGCCTGGAAGTGAAGAGACCTCCTTGGGCGGTCCTGGGTGGACAGGGACAGACAGTTCATCTTTTCTCATAGAGTCCATTTCATTTTTGTATTGGCAGGTATGCAGCTGCTTTGTGTAGGTTAAAAGCATTTATTTCACAGTTATTTAAAGCTTCCTTCCCGCTCCAAGTCCAGGACAAAGAGGAATACAAGCTCTGTCTCAGCTGGGACCAGAGTCCTCCGGGGCCAGTGCCTGTGTCTGACAGGCAGGGTGCGTCCCTCTGATGGGCTCACACTTGGGTCGCTTCTGGTGCTGAGCGCTCTGCTGTGAGCTGGGTCTTCACGCACCAAATGTGCATCACTGTGGGGTCCTGAGCGCGGGGGTCCGTGATGAGTCTCAGCGCACTCACGGGGTCCTCAGGACTCCTTCTTCTGGCCACTCCTGGGGGAAGCTGCCTTCCCCCTCCTGAGGCTGCTGGCCCTTTGTGCTCCCGCCACTTTGCTCTGTCTCTGCCCCTGCCCTTAGCACCTTCTTGACCTCCAACCTTCCTTCTAGCCTCTATCAGGAGATTGTTAATCCAGTAATCCAAGGCCACTGTCTACCTGTGTTCTGTGACTCCCTATATCTCAGGAGTGCTGTGTTGGCCTAAAATTGGGCATGACAGTGTACTCCTGTAATTGCAGCCCTAGGGAGGCTGAGACAGGAGGATCACTATGATTCTGAGCTGTGTAGTGAGATCCTGTACCACATAAATAAATAAATTAAATAAGTAATTTTTAAAAATAAAAAAGCAATTCAATGTGCAATTAATTAATAAAAATGAGTTAACATGGGCTCATAACTTTTGATAAATATATCGAATTCATGTCACGCACACCAGTCCACTGGTGTACTCCACTAGGGAAGTGGAGACCCAGTGCTATCTTTGCGTTACTTCCACAGACTTCTGATTGCTGGAAAATCAAAGTGTATTAAAATGAAAGAACAGTAGAAGTGTAGAGGACCCACCAGTGTCATGGAGCTTTCTGACACAGAGACCACTGAGTGACAGCAAGTTCGAGCTGGTGGCTCCATTGGGCACCTCCTGTGTTAATCAAATTTCCCCCACGACCTGCTTCATTGCTTTGTGCCCCTTCTCTGATGGTTTTGGGAATCAGAGATCACTACTCTTGAATCAAAGTCAGGATACAAATGATATCATGGTTCAGGTGGAGCATGTCCCCAAGGCCTCGTGCGGCTAGAGGGGGCCTTTTGGAGGGTGCTTTGACCCTGGGGGTGCTGCCACTGACTTGCTGTTAGGAGGCAAAGCCTGGCTGGGACCACTGGAGCAGTGACCTGAAGGGTCTGCGTCACTCGCCGGCTCCTCCCACCTCTCTCTGCTTCCTGACCAACACAGAAGCAGTTTTCTAAGGAAGGCCTTCAACCAGGCTGCTTCTGCCTTGGAGCCAGCCAGCAAGGGAGCAAGCTTCTGAAGCTATGAGCCTAAGTAGACTCCTCCCCCTTTATCCTGTGAGTGCTGGGTAAGGTAGCCCAGTGACAGGAAGTGACGAAGACAAGGGAGTAACACGCCCTGTAGTCTGCAGGCTGGAGGAGGAGGCCAGCAGGTTCTGTGAGCCTCTAGAGAGGGACCCATGAATTCCCAGCTCTGGAGAAGTCAGTGTCTCCACCTTGGGAGCAAATCAAAGACTGAAGGGACAGCTAGCTCTCCAACATTTAGCTTCTCAGTATCTGTGCTTCTCTGGTGAAGCACTTTCATTGCTAGGTGCTCCTTTGCTTTAGGCACAGCTGCATGGGACCAGGTGGGTCACCCCGGCTGCTGTGTGAGAGTGGAAGTGGGGAGCAGGGGGATTGCAGAAACCTGGTGAAGAATGCACTGGTGGCTAAATCCTGGCATGCTGGCGTGAAGCGAGGTGCTGAGTCACAGCTGCGTTCAATTATTTCAACGCTTTAAGGCACATGGTTCTAGCTCTGCAACGTGAGTCTCCTTGACACGCAGCAGACGAGGCTGGGTTTTCAAGGTGTGGGGCCCATTTGCAAAGGCCGGAAGTCCTGTCACCAGCTGTTCCCTGTGTGCCTGAGCACACTCATTAGCCTGGTGACAGGTGTCTCCTGAGGGGCTTTATAAGGGGCAGAGCTGTGGCTTTCTAGGAGCCCCTCCCAGGGCCAGGGAGGAGCTCTTCTTCTTATGTGGGTGTCCCTGGTTGAACAGCTCACCTGTTCAAGGCTGTTTAGATTACAGCTCACTGCTCACACCGAGGACCGCATTTGGGCTCGGGATGCAGGAGCCCAGGGGGCAGTGCAGCCTCAGCTGCTTTTCTGACTGCAGAGCACTGTGATTTTTGGTAGCCGAGGCACACAGTGCAGTACCAGTTTTATGTTGCTGCACATGGGAGTCCTGCCTGTAGGAGGGACACAAACGAAAGCAGTCAACAGGTTGCAGTGTCCTCTGAGCATTTCTCTGTCCTGAGTGTTGTGAGATACATACTTCCTGCAGTTCCTCCCTTAGCGGCCAGTTTGCTTCGTGAGCCTGCCGCAGAAACTGAATTCGGTCATGAAGCAAGGAAGGTGTGAATTCCACTTGACGCTCAATAGCTTCATACTCTGTGGAAGTGACTTCACCACTTCTCTATCCCAGCCCAGGGCTGCTCCTTAGCTGGATTAATCCTAACTCACTTCACTGAAGATCGAGAAGGAAGGACAGAGGTCTTGTGATCGGTCTCTTAAAACCTCTGTTATCTCATAGGTGCAATATAAAAACATGTGCCTTGTGATCATTGACTTCTAGGTGCCAAATGACCCTCGTGTGTGCAAGACAGGCTCTCACACCTTCTGTCAGGCATGTCCCTTCCCAGTAGCCTGCACTGACAACAGCCAGCATATATTTTGAAAACAGCAAAGTATACAGGGCCCTGAAGTCACATCTGCCTTTCGCTTGTTTTTGTGAATAAAATTTTCCGACTAAGCTCATCTATTTGTGCACTTTCTATAGCTGTTGTTTTACCAAAAAAATCAGAGTTCAGCAGCTGTGATTCTGTATATATAACCTGCAAAGCTGAAGAGCCCTGCGCCCCAGATCGCTCACAGTGAAGGGTCAGCTGGTACCTGATTTAGTGCCTCGTGTTAAGAGCTACTTGGAGATCACCTCTGGGAACTCTCCCTCAGAAGGCGGAAAGTTGCATACATATGTATACATATATGTATTACTGTTCTACCCCAATTGCAGAAGAGGAGATAAACGAGTTAATTTCACAGCACTGAGACCTCAGAGACAGGAGAGCCAGCAGCCAAATGCGGGTCCCTCCTCCTCACCGCCTTTGTGCGGCACCGCCTGCCACTCAGCCATCCTGAGCAGCACAGCTGTTTCCACAGTGCTGTGTTTTCCCCACCAATCGCACAGGCATTTCTCCCCAGAGAGACCCAGTGGACAGTCACAGCCACTCGACCTTAGAATTTGTACACAGATAGCCAACACTGGAATACACACACACACACACACACACACACACGCACACACACACATGCACGCACACGCATGCACGCACACTCACGCACGCACAAACACACATTCTATAATGTAAGGGCAGTGCCCGCCTTATGACTTGTTTGTACCATGCGTGTGTGGGTACTTTCTCAGCTTGCTGCCTGCACATATTAAGGTAATCAACTTTAAAATAAACGTCCATGGAGGGAGGAGTGGATGAAAAAGATGTGGCATTTCTACACAACTGAGTATTACTCAGCTATAAAGAGTGATAAGCTCAGGGCCTACCTAGGTAAATGGATGCATAGAGACCGTACTCGTAAGTGAAATAAATCAGACCTGCGTATGTAAACATCGTCTTGTCTGCCTAGTGTAATAGCCTTAAAGGGTAAATAGGATCCAAAAGGTGCAGTGAATATAGCGAAATGGAAAGAAACTGCTACAAAAGAAAGAACAATTGGGATGTGGTAAAGGAATAAATCACTAATCTTAATGTGTAATGCAAATAACGTCACTTCTGCAGGACTCCAAAGAGTTTCCACATGAATCTCCATTGAAAAATGCACCATGTGTCATCAATATTTTAATTTAGCCTTGTTACAGGATTTCCTCAGTACAATAACATTCTGAGCTCCTGGGCTTGCTGGGCATGAGCCGTGCACATTGCAGTGCTTGACATCTGGCTCCTGGCCTTTGAACCCGTGCTCCGTGACTCTGTGGCTCTGCAATGTGGGATAGAGGTGAGCTTCTCCCAGCACAACTCCTTCTCCAAAGGGGCCCTATGCTGCTTGTGCAGTCGCTGGCATGCACTAGCAGTTTTGCAGCAGTCTCTCACTAGGAGATGGAGAGCGATCAACCCTTGAACACATTTCTGTCCTCCATGACACCTTTTTGAAAAATGCATTTAGTACACAGTCTACAGGGCTTCAGTAGTATATCAGACTTGCAGTGATTCTCCTGTTTATAGCGTCCCAAGAATTGGGATTACAGGTGCATGCCACCGTGCCCAGTCTCAGTGGTCATCTCAGTACACCTTGAGGGTGGGGCTGGCACGGCACTCCATGACACTCTTAAAGATCACAATGGTGACCAGTCTCCTCAAAATATCTCCACACTGTGGGGAAAGATGGATGTATGTGGGGTCCTGAATTCTGGGACAATTTGCTGCTGGGCATGATGTCCCCGGTTTATGGATGCTGGAGCCCTGTGCCTGCTTTTCACACCTATAGCTTTGGGGCAGGACTTCCTGAGTGTGTCATTTCACCTCTTCACTGCGCTGCATCCTTTTGTACTTGGCTGTTTCTGACTCAGTTGAGCTGATGAGCCGAGAAACTCAATTCAGAACACTGTGTGAGAAAGGAGCTTCAGCATGTGCACGGGGTGCTCCCATTTCAAATATTTTTAAATATTTCTGTTAGGTGAAGGACCAACCAGTTTCTTTTTTAACTTTGGTCCCTTTGAGACTAGGTCTGGCTGTGCAGTTCAGGCTGGCCTTGAGCTCACTTTGTAGCTGAGGGCAGTCCCAAACTTGCAACAACCTTCCTGCCTTGACCTACGAAGTGCTGGGATTGCAGGCATGTGTCACCACACCCAGAATCTACCTTTTGTAATTCTTAATTTTTTTAGGAGTTTTGTACTTGTAAACTCCGCAATTAAAAAATTTTTTTAAATTATTTATTTATTTGGTTCAGGATCCCACTAGGAAGCTCAGACTCACAGCGATCTTTCTGTCTCAGCCTCCCCAGCACTGGGATTGTGGGTGTGTATCATCACACCCATTTTGGGGGCCGGCACAGCACACCTAGTGTTCTGCAGCTGGCAGGGCATATGGTACCAGGGGTTGAACCCAGGTCTTTGCACTTGCCAGGAGGTGTTTAGACCACTGAGCTCTCTCCCCAACCTAAGCTCAGCGTCTTAAACGGGGCATCAGAGAATTTGTTTCCAAGTCCCTAGGGGGGGTGGGGACACTCATGTTGCCTTCTGGCTATCATAGTCCAGTCAGATCCCCCTGAGAATTTGGCCATGACAGTGTCCAAGGTAACCCATGACAGGCAATCTCCATCTCAGCCAGGGATTTGAACTTGGTTCTTCCTGGACCAACGCATTTCCCACTAGGACCCAAGGGCTGACCCAATCACGTGGCCACGCATGTTACAGCTGCCACCTCAGAGCATTTGTGGAGACCTGGATAAACACATGGAGTCATTCTGACACAATGGAGTTATTGATATGGATGTGCCCGATCTCACTTGTCTGCAGCCAACTCTGCCAGCGGCAGAGTTGAAGTAGAATTGTGTGGGTGACACTTGACCTGGCTGGGGGAGAGGGTGACACTTGGCCTGGCTGGGGACGTGGCTCCTTCAGGGAGCTGGTCCTAGCACATGGAGAGGTCTCCTGGGGCATCGCCGGGGCTGAAGTCCTTCAGCACATTTACCTTGCCTTCGACCCACTCCCTGGACGCATCTTCTACCACTGCAATTGCTGGCTACACAGAACCACTAAGGAGCAAATGATGGGCAGTGCTTTAATTTTCAGGTGAGTGGTGCCATTTGGAATTCTAGATGAATGTGCTTTAGGCTATCAAGTCCTGGACACCTGCTTCCTTCCTCCAGCTGAGCATCCATACGTCAAATCTAACAAATTAAAAGACAAGTGGATGGCACATTAGGCCAAGTGAAAGTAGGAGCAACTACAAGTAAGCTGTCAGCCTCTGCTACACGCAGTACCTAGGAAGCCAAATTCTGAGAGGAGGGAGTTGGAGCAGTGGCTGCTGCTGAGGGGCGAGGGGGTCCACCCACAGGGGTGGGGTCTTAGCTAGGCAAGATGTATGCTTGCCACTGTGAGCCAGTGTGGTTCTCCAGAGCTGTACTCCTGCACATGGTTAGGAGAGTAGATTTCATATTATGCTATGTGTCTTTTGCCACAGTTTATTTTATTTTATTTATTTATTTTTTTTTTTTTTTGAGGAACCAGGGATTGAACTCAGGGCTTTGCGCTTGCCAGGCAAGCGCTTATTCTACTGAGCCATCTCCCCGGCCCCCTGCCACAGTTTAAAAATCCAAAGAAATCTGTAAGATTTGGTGGCTTCACCAGAGCCAAGCTAACCCAGAGCAACCTCTGGCAACCTGAGCCAGTCAGCCATGCTGAAGCTGAGAGAAGCATTGAATAGAATTGGTTCACATAGGAAACAAGGAGGTTTGCGACTGCGGGAGACACCGGCAAGCCCTCTTTCTTTGTCATTTGCTGCAGTGCCCCAGTGCCTGGGTCTCAGGAGGGGCAGGAACTGGACTGGCTCCTCCCCACTGAGCACCGTGGCCACCTTTCCTGCAGCTGGAGGGCAGTGCTGTTCCCACCTTTTCGCCCTTCATATCCCAGCAGGGAGTGTCACGGTGAATCCTACACTGAAAGTCAGCCAGCGAGGAGGCCTGGAGCACCCGAGACAGAGGCATCGAGGTGTGGGAGGGCTGGCAGACAGTGTAGACTGTGAAGTGGGATCCGCTACTGGAATCCTTAAGAGGATGAATCCACAGGCCAACCCAGACATTCTGAAGGGACAGCCAGAGTTGGAGGGAGTATGGCAGGTGAGGGAGAGAGAGGAGCCACGTGACCCATGGACAGATGCTTCCCTGGACACTGCACCCTGCCAGTCCCCCGCGCAGAGCACACTCTGGGCACACAGTGAGCTTCAGGTGCGGAGCAGGACTTGCAAACAATGGGAACTCCTTGGCCACATCCTAGAAAGCACGGCAAGGCTCTGCAGGTTGTCACCTCGGTGGCATCCTGGCTGGTCCTCGGCCACATTTGATCATGGTGCATCATCCACAGACAGCTTGGATCTGAACCACAGCACTCAGGCAGGGAGAAACGCATCCCCCTGCATCCCCTAACTCAGCCGAGCAGACAGCCCTCAGAACACAGCACGCCATTCTCAGCCCTTGCTTTGAAAATCTCAGCTGCACCCTGAGCAGCACTCACTCCTCCACAGGCCACCCTGGGCTGTCCATCCACCAGCCCGCAGGCTCCCTGCCCCGGGTCACGGTTGTGTGAGGATGCTTGCCCGCCTGTGCCAACCCCGCTCTCCTTCACACCCAGGGGCCCACTGGGTGCTGCGTGCTGCGTGCTTCGAGCTCTTCCCACTGGGAGGAAGAAGAGTGGCTTCGAGCCTGCTCCGCTTGCATTGCCCACCGGGCTCCCGCTCTGCTGCCGCTGGTGTCCTGTGCCTTGGAACCTGCCCTCTCTTTTCTTCCCCTTTTTCTTGGTTTCTGTGTCAGGAGGGCAGGGACATCTCTACCCTGCTGCCCGCCCACACACGTGCAAGTCACGGGGGATGGGAGTGCTCCTTATTCTCTTTGTTTTTATGTCTTTTTGAGACAAGGTCTCACTATGCAGTTCAGGCTGGCCTTAAGCTCACTTTGTAGCTCAGGCTGGTCTCGCACTCACAACAATCCTCCTGCCTCAGCCTCCCAAGTGCTGGGATTACAGGCATGCGCCACCACTCCCAGCTTCCTTATTCTCTTAAGTACAATGTGATGAAATGGTTTCTAAGTTGTTATAAAAATGAACAAATCATAAATATAGAACTCAGTAATTAAGTTCCATAGC
>PVKA01031295.1:0-26400 GCA_004027165.1 Ctenomys sociabilis | reverse complement strand
TTTAAGTGCTTCCCTAAGTGCCTAGTTAAGCAAGCACAGAGACGGGATTCGGTCCCCAGCACCAAATGACACACCAGCCCCGCCCCTGGGCACGCTGAGCTGGTGACCGAGGCCAGGCATGGTGGCACAAGCCTGTAATCCCAGCGCTGAGGAGACTGAAAACAGGAGGATCACTACGAGTCTGAGCTGCATAGAACGAAGGGCTGAGTGTGTTTAAAGTGAGGCGGGGGATCTGAGGTAGGCTCGCACAGTGTGTCTTTCACTGTGACAACCTTTTATCTTATTGTATTTCATTTCATTTCATCTCATCTCATTTCATTTCATTGTAGAACCGGGGATTGAACTCAGGCCCTTGCACTTCCCAGGGAAGTGCTCATTCCACTGTGCCATCTCCCTGGCCCTGCAACCTTTTAGTTTACACTTTCCCTGGAAGGGCTGACCAAATAGTTCAGAGGATTAAAGTGCCTGCAAGCAGGCCCAGGGGCCGAGGTTCGAGCCCCCAGCCTGCCGTGCTAGCACTGCCCTTGGGGAACACGCTGAGACCTAGCTGCTGCCCTTTTTTGCCTCCAGGAAGGAGAGAGCTCCAGGGGCCAACCCTGATCCAGCTCGTCTAATCCCCGAGGTGAGCGCTCTGGTTCCATGCAAGTCACATACTTGGATACGGAGGCTTGGTGTGAGACTTGGAGCAGTGGCACCTGCCTGTGATCCCAGCTCTTGGGAAGCTGTAGACAAGCAGATCACTGCGCGTTCGATCCAGTAGTGAGACCCTGAACACCCTGTAGACCCTCCCCTAAAATACAAATAAATAAATAATAAACATTCACTGGATATTTACATCACTGTCAGAGACAGGGTTTGGGGTTCCAAATCCAATGACTTTGGTGTCCGGGTCCAAGCTCCATCTCTTCCACTGTCTCGTGTAAAGGTGCGCACATCACTGTGGACAAGGGTCACCCGCCAGGTAAATGCGTAAGCCTCCCTCAGAATCCACAGAACCCCTGCTCAGGGGTCAGAGCTACGTAGACAACCCCCGTGCAGCCACAGAAGACATCAATGGCCTTCAGCCACTGAGGAGGAACCATCAGAAAATGATAATCCACCTAACACAGGTGCTAGGGCAAGCTAAAATAACAATTTGGAATTCTTCTGTCTCCTTTCATTAAAAACATCTACCTTATGGACCGGGGAGATGACTCAGTGGAATATGTGCTTCCCTGGCAAGTGCAAGGGCCTGAGTTCAATCTCTGGTTCCACCAAAAAAAAAAAAAAAAAAAAAAAAAAATTGAGGTAAAAATCAGGAGATGCCTGACCCTGCCAGGTGGCACCTACACATTGCAGATTTCTTCTACCATGTCCCTTGGGGTCTTTTCATTTTTTGCATGGGTGAAGGGTCTTACTAGGTAGTTCAGGCTGGCCTTGAACTCATGAGGAAGCTGACAAAGGCCTCGGACTCCCAGCAACCCTCCTGCCTCAGCCTCCCGAGTGCTGGGTCACAGACCTGCGCCACCACACCAGCCTCAAGAAGATATTAGAATGAAATAACTGTTCCAAGGTGGGAGTCCGGGCTTCTAGACTCAGTCTATCTTTGTCCTTCTCAAGCTGATCTGGAATGGGAGTCTGTATCCCAAGTGGAGCTTACCTCCCTCTAATGTACACACTGCCACTGTGGACAGAGTGGATGTCAGGCTCAAAGATGAAGTTCAAAGCAGGAAAGGGAAGCACATTGTTTTCTAAGTCAGCATCCGCCTAGCAGCTTTTTCTGTATTTGGGGGCTGGCGGGCAGTTGCTAGGCTCCAGCTAGCAGTGCTACCTAGAAGGCAAAAAGGGACCAAGCAAGGTTCGAATCAAGAACCTAGACCTTGCCTTCACGCCTCGGCTCCTCAGAAATTTTTAGGAGCTGCTGGTTCTGGGGTCCTGCTCTCATCCCAACTTCCCAAGATGCTGAGCCAGGTCCTTCCTGGAGACCATGGAGCTGGGAGGAGGAAGTGGCGACAGTTTATCTGGTGCTGGTGCTGCGTTCATTAAGAGGCCAGTTGCGGTTTATCTACTCCTTGTCCTCAGAGCCAGCTGCTCTGAACAAACCCTGGACCAGGGCCTGTCACCATCCAGTCTCCTGCTTCAGCCTGGGAGGGTGTGAAGCAGAGTGGGCCCTGCTCCCTCCCAGTGCCTCTTGTTGCCCACCCCTCTCCGGCCTCAGCCTCTGTCCTCAAGGGGTCAGGCAGGAGCTGCATCCACCAGACAGCCGCTGGTGGCCGTGGACAATGCAAGGCCTCCAAATGGAGACTGAAGCTCTCAGTACTATTGGCTGACAGCCAGGATGTGACACCTGGCATGCTCTGACTGTCTCGCCTGGCTCTCCAGGGACATCAGCGTGCCAGGTGCACCTGCCTGGGCCAAAGACGGGCATGGGGCCGAACACCGGCACTCGGGAGGCTGAGGCGAGAGGCTGAGGCAGGAGGATTGCCATAAGTTTGAGGCCATTCTGGGCTGCAATCCTGAGTCCTTGTCTCAAAAAATAAATGAAAAATAAGTAAAAATAATAAACCCAGTCTATGAACAGGGAAAACTTTCTCTCACCAGGCTCCAGGCCAGGGATGTAGCAACTTATTGGAATGCTCAAAACACCTCTCCCAGGAGGACGTGGGCAGCTTCTTCATCCAGTGCCAGTGCATTCTTTTATCTCTCTGGATTTCATCGCTGTTGCAGTGCTGAGGATGGAACCCAGGGCCTTGTGCGTTTGAGGCGAATGCTCTACCACAGACCCATACTCCAGCCCCAACTCTTTGGAACAGACTCCAAAAATTATATCCAAAGAGTGTAGCCATGTCCACTGCTGGGGCTTTTCTATTTTGTTTTTTTGAGTCAGGGTCTCATGGCAGTTCAGGCTGGCCCTGAACTCACTATATAGCCCAGGCTGGCCTTGAACTCATGGCAATCCTCCTGCCTCAGGCTCCCCAGGGTTGGGATTATAGGCATGCACCACCGCACCTGGCTTCTACCACTAGAATTTCTTCCAAAGAGTTACTGACTTTTCTGGGCAAGGTAGAAGCAGGAAGTGGATTTCTCCAAAGGAAGGGAAACCCTCAAGTTCCCTCCCCACACTTAGAGCCCATAGTCTCCCAAGTGGGTACTCCAGGGCCTGGTCCCCACTCACCTTTGGCTCTCTTCCTATCCTGCCCAGCAGTTCCAAGAGTTGTTGCCTCACTCCTGGTTCAAGTTCTGAGGTGGGAGGATTGCCATAAGTTTGAGGTCATTCTGGGTTGTAATCATGAGCCCTTGTCTCAAAAGCTGTCAATGTCCTCCTAGGAGAGGTGTTTTGAGCATTCCAACAAGTCACTGTCTCTCTGACCTGGAGCCAGGCAAGAGAAAGGAGCTTTCCCTGCTAATAGACTGGGTTTATTATTTTTACTTATTTTTAAGTACTTGGTGAGCCATCACCAAGTACAGCCAGGACCGGCTTCTCCAGCGCAGCCCCACATGGGCCCCAGGACCCTGCAATGCTCCTTGGTCCCAACAGAGAAATCAACTCTAGCCTGAGAATCTGCAGAAGACAAGCAATGTTCTGGCTTGATCAGCTGGTAGAGCCCTGGAAAGGGTGAGATTGGGAAGGCCACGCTGGTGCCACTCTGGGATCATTTGGCTAGGCCTGGTGAAATTCTGACTGCTGTGAGCTCAACAATTAGAGCTGTCATCCCAGCACCTGGGAGGCTGAGGCAGGAGGACTGAGACAGATTGGAGGCCAGCCTGGATTCCATATGGAGACTGACTCAAAAAAAAAATTAAATAAGGAAATTTTGGAGGGCTCTGCAGCTGCCCCCTCTGAAGGCCCACTAAGCCCTCAGCCTCCAACCCACAGCTGTTTTCCCCCTGAGGGTAGATAAAAGAGGAGAAACCAATGCTGGGTGGAGCTCTGCAAGCTGCAGGGTGTCGCGTGGGCCTGCCCAAGGCCAGCCTGGAGACAGCTGACCCCAGGGCCCCTGAACAACACACCTGCGTCCAGTCCACAAGGGCCCCTGGCCAGCTGGGTTGTTAAAGTCTCCGGGCCCTGGATCACAGCTCTCCCGTGCTTCACCCCAGGTCCTGGCCTTCCACGCTGTTCTTGATCTGTCTAAGCCTCCCTATCCAAGTATGTGACTCGCGTGGAACCAGAGTGGTCACCTCTGGGATTAGATGAGCTGGATCAGGGTTGGCCCCCGGAGCTCTCTACTTCCCTGGAGGCAAAAAGGGCAGCTAGGTTATCCAGCCAGCAGCTGGGTTATCCGGCCGGGTAACTCCAAACTCTGTAAACAGGGAGAAAGCGAATGGAGCAGTGCCCACCAGACCCTGCAGCGCACACTCCTGGTGCAGGATCACAGCAATGAGCCCCCCCTCCACCCTCCAGAGAGCTGCTTATCAGCAGGCGAGACTCAAGCCCGCCGTGACAGCGGGAGCTGCCTGAGAAGAGGGCGAGATAAATGAAGTATCCTTCAGCCCTTCATCGCAGGCCAGACAGAAACCAGAAGGAGAAGTGGGCAGTCTGTAAACAGGCTCCCAGCACCCACCACAGCAGCTCTGGAGGAGCAGGGTGAGAGAGAGCAGCTGAGCAGGCCTGGGGCCTCTCAGCTGGATGAGAGGTGAAGGGCAGGCGAGATAACTTGCTGCAGTGAGAGAGCTTGAGGAAACACAGCCACTTGTCAACAGCGGGTTCACCGGGCCTGGCAGGAGAGAACCTGATAACTAAACAGTTCCTATATCCCCGAAGCACACTGAGAGTTCTCCAGCTAAATGCTTAATCCCATGTCCAGTAACAGCTCCTACCTCTTCCTACTAGTTAAAGAAAGCTGCCTTGAGAGAGGCTGGGTCTGTTATCTCAGCCCTTGGGAGGCTGAGGCAGGAAGATCACCCCTGATGAAGCCAATCTGGAGCAATATAGTGAGCTCAAAATCAGCCTGGACTACATAGAGAGACCCTGACTCAAAAAAAAACAAGAATTAGAGAGGGAGAGGGACGGAGGATATAAGTCAGCCACATAAGCGCCTGTGCGACCAGCTCAAGGTCCCAAGTTTGACTGAGAGAGAGAGAGAGAGAGAGAGAGAGAGAGAGAGAGAGAGAGAGAGAGAGAGAGAGAGAACAGTAGCTCTGGACAGAGCTGACATCCAGCAGGTTGTGAGGTAGCAGAGTCCCAGCCGTGTCCACGGAAGACACGGACTCCAAGAGGAGAAGCAGAGCCTAAATCCCTACCAAAGGCACTGTCACCTGCCGTATCTTGCCTTCAGTATGACGCTTGCAGTACTGAAAGTCACCTCAACCCTAGTGCTGCGAGGGTAGCCCAGATCATCTCCAACGCCCTGAGATGACAAAACAAAGCTAAGAGCTCAGATTCCCTCGGGGAGGTGGAGTCAGATGTTGTTTTTGGTCTCCGCTTGCAGTTCCTTATGAGATTAAGAGAATGAAAAGGCAAGAGAAACATGTCGCCCCTCCGGTTGTACGAAAAAGAGGCTGTTGAAATGGTTACATCCAGAGCTGTGGGCCACACCAGCCAGGGTGCAGGTCCAGCCTGGTGCGTTCCGAGGGTGTGGTCAGATGCAGGGGGCGTAGTCAAGCACGAGGGCGTGGCCAGGTGCAGAGGCGTGGTCAGCCTGAGGGCCCTCCTCTGGGAGCAGGGAGGGGTCCTGGAGGGGCCATGAGGCTTGCTGAGGCCCACTCACACGAAGTCACTGGCAGCTCTGAGACAGTATCACACAGGACCTTTAATAACAAAGTGCTCCACCCCTGAGCTGCATCCCAAATCCACTCACTTATCCTTTTTTTTTCCCCTTGTACTGAGGATTAAAAACTGAAGCCTTATTGATGCTGAACTACATCTCCAGCCCTCACTTATTTTTGAGAGATAGAGTTGCACTAAATCGCCCAGGATGGGCTCAGACTTGCAGTCCTCCTGCCTCAGCCTCCCAGAGTGCTGGGGTCACAGATGTGCAACCCTATGCCCAGCCTTCATGATGCTTTTGATGTTTGGTTTCTCCTTCTGTACCGTGAAGTTGATGGTAAAGGGGCTGGGCGTGCCTACCTCACAGGCTCTGGAGGAAATAAGCTGTCCTGACAGGATTTTGAAAAGGAAATTCTAGCGTGTGTGAACAGCAGCTGTCGGGTGCACCTCCCGCTGTCTGCCGGCCCCCAGTTTGTGCTGAGCAAGCATTTCTGGAGGCTGTGAAGTACTTGGTCATGCAAAACAAGAACAAAACCAAAACAAAACCACCTTCATTTCAGTCTTAGGAAGCACTGTTTTGTTTGTTTGTTTTGTTTTGTGTTGTTGTTGTTTTGTAACAGGATTTCACTCTGTGGTTCCCGCCCCAAACTTACTAAGTAGCACAGGCTGACTCAAACTCAAGGCAGGCCTCCTGCCGCAGCCTCCGAGTGCTGAGGTGACAGCGATGCACCCCCACCCCCAGCTGGGATTCACTTCTGAGCTCAGCTGGTCACACTGCTCAGTGACTTCGTCAGGGCCCCTCCGTGGTCACATCCTTCAGACCAAGGGAACCACTTCCTACCCGTCCTTGTTTAATGTCAAGCCCAAGAAACCTCCAATCATGTCAAAATTCTGCAGATCTCCATCTCCATTAAAGTTCAGAATGAGAGTCATGGAGCCAGCGGGCAAGAACTCCAAACTGTATTTTGAAAAAGGAGCTGTGAGCACAACCCAACTGCCCTTCCTGGGAGCACCAGGAGCCCAGCTTCAGCCGCAGAACTAAGGCCTCCAGGGGCAGCCCTGGGCCAATGCCTACTCCCAGGAGACATGCTGCTTCTCCTTTTGCTTTTTCTTCCTTTAGAAGAAAACTTCAAAATTTCATCCTTACCCCAACCTCTACCTCCCGAAACAATTATTTTCCTACTTGCAGCCGTCAGCTCCTGGCCAAGGTCCTGGCAGTGTATAGGTTTCTCCAGCCGCATGGGAAACTCAGCCCTGGGCCCAGCAGCGGGCAGTCCTGGAGCAAGTCAGGGTGAGAACAGAAACTAGAGCTCCACGCGGTGCGGGCTACGCTGGCCCAGGTTGGGCAGTCCGAGTTTTTAATGAACAGAGAGGCCAGGGACTCAAAGGGGTGCAGGGTTCACGGAGTGGCCAGTGCAGGGCGAGGGGTCATTAAATCGCCCTGCACTGCATTGTGGGTCCCTCCCCAGGGCTCCGTGCACGTCTATCTCCTGGAAGCCTCAGCCGATGCTATCAGAGAGGTAGAGAGCATGAGTGAACTTGAGGCCTGTCCGGTGGTTCCTGGGGTCATTCTCCAGGATCCTACTGTTCCTTCTTCCCCAGAATCTAAGGCCTGGTTTTCAAGTGGTTCCAGGAGGAGGTGTGCTGGGGGCAGGGAGGGTGTCTTCCTCGGGATGCCCTGGGGGCCTGTCTCCAAGGCACCTGTGTCCCTCCGCACACCTTTGAATTCTATTTTGTTTTTATTTATTTATTTATTTATTCAGTATAGGGTTTCACTACACAGCTCAGACTCATGATAATCCTCCTGTCTCAGCCTCCCCTGTCCTGGGATTGCAAGGGTGCACCACCACACGTGGTTTCAGTGGCCAACGCAGCAACATGGCCTGCGGTACACAGGATAGAACCCAGGTCTTTGAGCTTGCCAGGTAGGCACTTAGATGACAGACAGAGCTATCTTCCCGGAGAGACCTTTGAATTTTAGGAGATTGTTGCTATTGTTGTTGTTTAATTGTTGTTGTTGAGACAAGATCTCACTTTGTAAGTCAGGCTGACCTTGCACCTACTATGTAGCCCAGGGTGGCCTCAGACCCACCACAGCAGTCCTTCCTGCCTCAGCCTCCCGAGTACTGTGATGACAGGTGAATTTTAAGCAATCCTGAGCACATCAGAACCACCTGTATTATACCTGATGGGTATTTCTCTCTCTCCCTAGTGCGTGTAGCACAGGCTCTACGGGGCATCACTGCACAGATTGGACTTGTAGTGACCCTCCTGTTCTCTGCCTCCCTAGCGCTGGGATTATAGCACTGGAGCCCTGGAAGGCCTGCAGGACCCCCCGCACTGGTCAGCCACCTGTTACTAAAGCCACAACCACCTCCTTGAAATCCAGCAAAAGATGCACTGCCTTTACTCTCCACAAGGGACCTTGGAAAGTCTCTTTACCTTGCTGAGGTTTATTTAATCTCTCTTCTGTAATGTAGAGATTTATGTATGCCTAAACTGCTCTTGAAAGGATTGGTGAGGTATACATCTCTTCATTATTCAGTGATTATTATATCTGGATATATATATTATTTATATATATAAATATATATTAATAATAATATATTATAATGTATAGTAATATATATTATGTGGTATTTAAATTTTTTTCAAGTATTATGTGGGCCAGTGAGATAGCTCAGCAGACTAAAGTGCCTGCTTAGGCAAACGCAGGGACCAGGGTTCGATCCCAGGCGCCACACGTCACCCCACCCTGCCCCCAGAGTTGGACTGAGCCAGCCAGAGTCCTGGCATAGTGGCACTCAGCTGTGATCCCAACACTGGGGAGGCTGAAAGCGGGAGCGTCACCAGAGTCCGAGCTGCTTAGTGAGACCGTGCAGCAACCAAATAAATTAATAATAGTAATAAAAGAAAAAGCCTCACATGGCAGTGATGCATGCCTATAATCCCAGCACTCTGTAAATCCAGCACTCTGAGAGGATGAGGCAGGAGGATTAAAAGTTCAACTCATCTTTGGCAACTAAGCAAGAGCCTATTCCCAAATAAAATTTTATTATATTTTAGGGGTCTACAGGGTGTTTGAGTCACACTACTAGATTGGACTCATAGTAATCTGCCTGTTTACAGCCACCCAAGAGCTGGGATTATAGATGCGCACCACCACACCCAGTCTCAGTCTCCATCTCAGCATACCCCAGGAGCAGGGCTGACACGGCAGGCCCAGGTATTGAACCCTTTGGCCCTGCACCTGCTTGCAGGCATTTTAAACTGCTGAGTTATTTGGTCAGCCCTTTCCCAAATAAAATTATAAAAACTTGGTGATGTAGCTTAGTGCGAAGCCTCAGATTCATTCCTCACTCCCTATGAAAACAAGAAAAGGTTTTTTTGTTTGGTTGGTTTTGGGGGCTTTTTTGAAACAGGGTCTCACTATGCAGCTTGGGCTGGCCTTGTGCTCACTTTTCTAGCCCCCAGGTGTCTCCCACTCGAAGACACCCTCCTGACTCAACCTCCCAAGTGCTGGGATTACAGGCGTGGGCCACTGCACCTAGTTCCGGGGCCACAAGGTGGGTGCCCCCACCTAGGGCCAAGACAGCACACCTGGGGATCCAGAGCCAAGAAGGCACGGCAAAAGGGACCAGGGGTCTAACCGGGGTCCTTGTGCTTGACAGGTAGGTGCTTATGCCACTGAGCTATGTCTCCAGCCCCAAGGAAAGATATTTGCACAGCCACTTTCACCACAGGATCCCTCCCTGTAGCCCAGAGAAGAAAGCAGCCCAATGGCCATGAGTGGCGATGGATAAACAGAAGGCAGTGCATAGACACAGTGGAATATTATTGACCCTTTAAAAAGAAGTGACTTCTGACACCTGCTACAGTGTAACTTTATTTTTTTTACCTTTCTATTTGTAATTTTTCTTCTGAGTATTTATGCTAGAGAGACTATACAATATTTACATATGTAGGTCTGGTTTATTTCGCTTATAGGTATACCTTCACGTGGCATCCACTTAAATATGAGGGCTTAGAGTTTATCATTCTTTATAGCTGAGTAATACTCCATTATATAAAGATACCACATCTGTTTCAACCATTCCTCATGTGACAGGCATCTTGGTTGTTTCCAATATTTCGCTATCACAAATTGTGCTACTGTAAACATGGGTACACATATATCCCTATGATAAGATGTTTTCAGTTCCTCTGGGAAAATTTCCAGTAGGGGGATAGCTGGCTTGAATGGGATTTCCAGTCCTAGTTTTTTAAGGAGTCTCCACACTGATTTCCACAATGGTTGCACCAGTCTACATTCCCACCAGCAGTGGAGAAGGGTTCCCTTTTCCCCACAGCCTCTGCAACATTTGTTGTTGGTTGATTTGTTTATGATAGCCATTCTTTCTAGGGTGAGATGGTATCTCAGTGCTGTTTTAATTTGCATTTCACGGATGACTAGTGATGTGGAGCATTTTTTCATATATTTATTCACTTCTTTAATTTCGTCCTCTGAGAAGTGTGTGTTCATCTCGGATGCCCATTTCTGGATTGGGTCTTTAAATTTAAGGGGCCTAATGTACTTCAGTTCTTTATATATTCTAGAGAGCAGACCTTTGTCTGAGTGCTTATTTAGTTAGGATTCTTTCAAAATTTGTGGGTTGTCATTTCACTTTGTTGGTAATTTCTTCTGACGTGCAAAAACTTCTCAGTAAGAGGTGGTCCCAGTTGTTCATTCTTTCAAGTGTTTCCTGTGCAAATACATGTTTGTTCTGCAGTGGAACTTAAAGACACTTCGCCAAGTGAAATGGGCTGGTCGCAGGAGCCAACGGTGCATGATTTTGGCCGTAAGAGGCTCTGGGGCAGCAGAATTCCAAGAGACCGAGGAAGAGTCCCATCCCGGAGCTGGCACTTTCCAGATGCTTAAACAGCCGCACAAGGATGCGAACATACTTAGCACAACAGGCCTGTGCGTGCTCGTCTCCCGGAGACGGCACACGTTAGCTGTATTTTACCACATTTTAAGCAGAAAACATTCTGAGAAAGTTATAGAAATTTACTATGGAGTATGGTGGCTAATTTCTTTTTTTTATTTTTTTAGTTTTTATTTTTGGCGGAACCGGGGATTGAACTCAGGCCCTTGCGCTTGCCAGGGAAGCGCTTATTCACTGAGCCATCTCCCCAGCCCTGGCTAATTTCTTTAGATGCCACAAGGATATTATGATTGATTATACAGGATAATGATTTCTTTCTTTTTTTTTTTTTTTTTTTTTTTTGGCCGAACCAGGGATTGAACTCAGGCCCTTACGCTTGCCCGGGAAGCGCTTATTCCACTGAGCCATCACCCCAGCCCCAGGATAATGATCTTGTCCTTAGGAATTGCACAGAAAAGTTTAAAGGCGAAGTTTAAGGTTTGGAGGGCACTAGACAGAGTGACGCACACCTGTTGTCGCAGCACTCAGGAAGCTGACGGAGGGAGATCATGGCAAGCTCAAGGCCAGCCTGGGCTACACAGTGAGACCCTGTCTCACACCAAAAAATAAAAGTAAATTTAAAAATGCACTGCCAGCGAGACAGTCTAGCTCAGTCTAGGCTCAGCAGTCTAGTTTAGGCAAGTGCGGACCGCGGTTCAATCCCCAGCACCACATGCCATGCTAACACCGCCCCAGGGTGGGCTGAGCTGACCACAAAAGAAAAAACTAGTGGGATGGAAGGATGAGGATGTGGTTAGTTACATGAAACCAAAGTGACAGTAACAAAATCCAGATGATAAAGATATGGCGCTGGGAGACAACCCGCTCAGGCCCCCCTCTGTCCCTCTCTTGGGCAGAAGCTTTCTTTCCCCCAATAAATATATTCTGCTCATTAAAAAAAATACAGTGTTCCTTTCAGTATTTTTCAATCTTTTTTTAAAAGTTCATAAAAATCTGGAAAAGATTCCAAGTCATTGCATGAACCTAGGTGTAGAAAATAAGACCAAACCACCCTACGTTCCCCCTCCAAAACCAGATGTTTCCACATGAGTCAGCTTTCGGCTCTGTGTATGATTGCAGAAGGGAAAATAAGTAATCCTGAACAGAAATCCCACGTTGGCATAAAGCCAGGCTTTGCCATATTAGTAAAAAGCTAACATCTGGTATAACCTCGGACAATTACCTTTTATATATCTACCTCCAAGGCTGGGTGTGGTGGTACCTGCCTGTAATCCTAGCACTGGCAAGGCTGAGGCAGGGGGATCTTTGGGAGTTTGAGACCAGCCTAGGCTACAAAGTGAGCTTAGGTTCAGCCTGAACTGTACAGTAAGACCCTGTCTCAAATAAATAAATACATAAATAAATCTACTTCCACAAGTTGTAAAATGGAAGCTATAATAATGCCTTGCCTCTTAGGACTGTGGCAAAAAAACATAACAAAACAATGTGATTTATACAAGAGACTTCAAACGAAAACAAATGTCAGTGTACAATACACGTTCAATAGCAATCAAGAGGCTGAGGCAGGAGGATTATTATGAATTCAAGGCCAGCCTGTGCTATACAGTGAGACCCTGTCTGTAAATAAATAAATAATAAAAAATAATTAGTAAGGAGCCAGGCGTGGTGGCACATGCCTGTAACCCCAGCACTCAGGAAGCTGAGGCAGGAGGATTGTTGTGAGTTCAAGACCAGCCTGAGCTACAAAGTGAGCTTAAGGCCAGCCTGCACTGCATAGTGAGACCCTGTCTCAAAAAGATAAAAATAAATAAACAAATAGTAAGTAGCCTTGAGGGCCAGCCAAACAGCTTAATGGATTAAAGTGCCTGCAAGCAGGCTCAGGGATGGGGTTTGATCCCCAGGCCCGCCATGGGGGCACACTGAGACTGGGCGTGGTGGTGCGCGCCTGCAATCCCAGCTCTTGGGAGGCTGTGAACAAGAGAATCACTACAAGTCTCACCTAGTAGTGAGACCCTGAACACACTGTAGACCCTTCCCTAAAATACAAATTAATAATAACAATAATAAATAGACTTGGAGGACTAAGAAAACAAAAACTTTGGCAGCCTCCCTCTCCTGGGAAGGGCGGGCTGCAGGGGAGGCCTAAAAGCCCTGGGTTGAGCAGGTTGTTTCATCCCGAGCAGCGATGCACCCAGGTGTCTGCGCGGTGCCTTCCACGCGGAGAACGGGGCACGTCCTTAAAATACGGCACCTAGGTGCGGGTGTAGTACTATCGATTCAAGTTAGGGAGACAAATGCGGCCCTTGATATAGTTACTGCTGTCATTTAAACCTCGCAGAGCTTTATTTTATAAAAAAAAGAGGAAACCAGAAATTGAATAGGTTTCCCATACTCATCAGCTATTAATACAGCACCTTCTGGGCTGGCAAGATAGCTCAACGGTCTAAAGCGCCTCTCAGGGACCGTGGTTCGATCCCCAGCACCATATGCCATGCCAGCCCCTCCCCCGGGTGTGGGCTGAGCTGCCCCTCCTCCCCAGTCCGTGATGTGTAGCGAGACACTGTAATAAATAAATAAATTTTTAAAAAATACAGCACCTTCTACTCCAAGTGTTGGATCGGTCTCGTCGTGGGTCTTGTATTTGTTCATTTATCTTTTTAATGTTTCATAAATATTTACAGGATATATATTTTCCTAGGTACTAAAGATACAAAAATGAATAGACAGATAAATAAGTGATAGCATGGGGTGATAAATGCCCAGCGCTGGGATGAGCCACTTGCTGGCAAGGTGGGCAGAGAGAGCGGGCCCCTCTCCAGGGACGGGCGGCCAGCTCCATGGGAAAATGGCTTTTACACTGTGTCTAGGAAAGTAAACAAAGCCTTCCCAGACGCAGAATGAGGAGAGAATCATTCAGATGGAAGAAAGACTTTAGCTGTATCCCAGACTCGGGAGGCTGAGGCAAGAGGGTCTGTACAGGCTTGAGGCCAGCCTGCACACCACATAGTGAGACCCTGTCTCAAAACAGTAAATAAATAAAAAAGGAGGAGCTGATTATAAGTCAAGCTACAGTGCTGCATTTTGTTTGTTTGTTTGTTTTTGGCAGAACCGGGGATTGAACTCAGGCGTCTGAGCTTGCCAGATGAGCGCTTTTTCTACTGAGCTAGCTAGATCCCTGGCCCCCTGAGTGCCACATTTTGGAGGAAGAAGTAGCCATGAAAGACTGGATCCTAATAGTGAGGTGTGGCGGCACATGCGGGTAATCCCAACACTCAGGAGGCAGAGGCAGGAGGATCAGTGCAAGTTCAAGACCATCCTGGGCTACAACATAGCCTCAAGGCCAGCCTGAGCTGCAGAGTGAGGACCTGTCTCAAAAAAGAAAAAAAAAAAAAAAAAAGGACTGGATCTCAAGAAAATATGCAAATCCAGGCGTGTTAGGGATTTGTCATAATGCTTTTTTTTTTTTTTTTTTTTTTTTTGGTAGAACTGGGGCTTGAACACAGGACCTTGTGCTTGCCAGTCAAGCACTTATTCTACTGAGCCATCTCCCTGGCTCCTGTCATAAATCTTGAGTGGGGAATAAGCATTTTACTTTCTCTTTCTTCTCATGCTACTTTCAGAGCTCTTCTAAAGTCCAATAGCCTTTCATTCGTTAGGTTGGTGACCTTATTTATACTCGAAGTACGTAGAGGAGTGTGTGTGTGTGTGTGTGTGTGTGTATATGTGTGTGTTAGAGACCAGCTAGGCAAGCTCTCTATCACTGAGCCATATCCCTAGACCAGTATTTAAAATATTTGTTTTAGCCAGGTGTGGTGGCGCATGCCTATAATCCCAGCACTTGGGAGGCTGAGGCTGGAGGATTGTTGTGAGTTCGAGACCAGCCTGAGCTACAAAGTGAGCTTAAGGCCAGCCTGAACTGTATGGTGAGACCCTGTCTCTAAAAGACAAAAAAATAAAAAAATAAAAATAATAATAATAAATAAATAAATAAAATATTTGTTTTGGGGTTTTGTTTGTTTTGTTCTTACATTAAAAAAAAATTTGCAGATAGAGTAACTTGGAATTGCTCTTTTCCTAATTGTAGATTTGATTTTTCTCTTAACCCATTAAAACTCTTCCTAAAAAAAAATAAGAATAAGAATAAAACTCTTCCTGTGGGCCAGCCACATAGCCCAGCAGATTAAAGTTCCTGCTTAGGCAGACGCAAGGACCAGGTTCGATTCTGGTGTGCCTGCTGGCCCCACCCCCAGGGCACTCCAAGTCTGATTCAATCTGTGTAGTGAAACCCTGTAGACCCTGTACTAAGTACATAAAAAATGAAAATAACTCATCTTAGCTTCATATGAAGGTGCACCCCTGCACTTGGGAGGCTGAGGCAGAAAGATCACCATGAGTCTGTGGCCAGCTTGGGCTGCAGAGTGAGACCTACCTTAAGGTGGGTGCACGTGACTATCTGAAAGTGAGTGCAGCATTGCTTGGGTCCCTGGGGGTGGAAAGTACCAAGCTCCATTAATTTGCCCCAGTGGTCTCCCCGCAGCTCCCGCACGCATAGAAGGAATAGACATGAAGCAGGCTCCTGCTTCCCTGAACTGGAGTCTTTGACACCTCTCCTCACACTGGCCAGAGTTCAGCGGGGAGGTCTGGAGCTGCAGGAGGGCAAGGATCTCTAACTATGTTGAAAATGTTATCTGCTCTTTTTCAAATACACATCTCTCGTTCAGGTATTTGCTCTGCGATAGCCTTTTCCCTCAGCAGCCGCTACCTTGCGTGCCTTGTATTTTAGAGCTGATAAGGGAGACCCTCCCACGTGGCTTGCTCCCAGGGCTGGGTGTGCTGCAGTGTGGCCTCACTGCACGGCCTCAGCCTTTGCACTTCTCCAAGAGCCTGGAGGGACCAGGAGGGGAAAGCAAGTAGGTTTCTGAGTGGGACTCATTCAGGCGCTCGCTGGCCATCGGCTCATCGGCAGCCTGCGGGTTGTAGGGAAGGGTTTTTGTTGTTGTTGAGGCAGGGTCTCGCTATGGAGTGCAGGCTGCCTTGAACTCACCAGAGAACCCAAGCCTCGAACTCATGATAATCCTCCTCTCAGGCTCCAGAGTGCTGGGGTTACTGGCATGCATCAGCACACCAGACCTGGAAAGGCTTTTTTGATCTATCTACATGTTCTGGATTTACTGCCCCACAGCTAGGATCCAACTGAATATCCTTATCTGGAGTCCCTTCAGAGCTGCAGATGAGTTGCAGAGTCTATATGTTTTTAAACAAACAGCAAGATGGTTCCAGACTGGGCTTCTTTGGGGCCAAAGCAATATTTGCATAAAGCAGGAAAGCAGATGTCAGATGCAGGTGATCTACTGCCCACACACAGACTGGCTCCAGGGGCCAAACGGGGTGACTCACAGGAACTGGAGATCCGACTTTTGATCTATGCATTCAGTCTTCAAAGCTCCCAAAAGCCCCCGCGCCTTATCCTTCCTGTATCAAAACTTCTACTACCTGGAAAATCTAGGCATCCTCAAGCCCATCAGAATTTGGAAAGAGAATGCCTCCGAAATGTCCTGGGTTGCTCATTGGAGAGCCAGGGATCAAACCCAGGACCACACACGTGCTGGGCAAGTGCTCAGTCCTCCCTCATTCACCTTAATGGTCCTCTCCCCATTTCCCTGGCTTGCATAGTGCACAAATCTGACCTTTTCATGTCAAGATCAGTCAAGTTCAAAATGGCTACATCAAACTGGATACAAAGTCAACACTCAAAAATCAATAGCCTTCCTCCACACTAATAGCAAACTCGCTGAGAGAGAAACTAGCATCCCCCAAAATGAAATGCTTGGGAATCAGTCTAAGGAAGCACATAAAAGACCTCTACATTGAAAACTTCAGCACTCTGAAAAAGGAGACCGAAGAGGATACCCACAAATGAAAAAGTACCCCTTGCTCATGAATAGGAGAAACAGTATAGCGAAAATAACCATGTGGCCCAAACTGTCCAACAGATCTAATGCAATTCTGATCAAAATTCTGATAGCATTGCTGGCAGAATTAGAGAAAACAGTCCTGAAATTTGGAACCAGAAGAGACCTAGAATAGCAATGGCGATTCTAAGCGACAAAGGCAAGGTAATGACATCGCAATCCCTGACTTGAAATTATACCAGGAAGGTGCTGTGGTGAAAGCAGTGTGGAGGGCCAGCCAGATACCTCAGCGGATTAAAGCTCCTGCTTAGGCAGAGTGCAGGGGCCGGGGCAGACCCCGGACATGCCCCTCCCCCTGCCACCACCCCCCCACCACCCCCCCAGGTGCACTGAGACATGTGATTGAGGCTGGGCGGGGTGGCACTCCCCCTGTAATCCCAGCGCTTGGGAGGCTGAACACAGATGGATCACCATGAGTCCAATCTGTGTACTGAGACCCTGTAGACCCTGCACTAAATACACACACACTCACATACAGCAGTGTGGTACTGGGGCAGGGGTGGTGGGGGGACAGACCTGAAGATCAATGGAACAGATTAGAAGATGCAAAAACAATTCCAGATGAGCTCACACCTTATCTTTGACAAAGGTGATGAACACCTTCACTGGAAGAAAGACATCCTCTTAAATAAAAGGGGCTGTGGGCCGGCAGGATTGCTCAGCACACTAAGCGCCTGCAATCCCAGTGCTGGGGAGTTTGAAAAAGGACGAGCACTGGGCGTCTGAGCTGCTCAGTGCCACCTTGCAACAACTAAAATACAAAAATAAATAAGTAAATGAATAATAGTTACATTTTCTCAACTTGGAGACTACTGAGGTACAAGATTCCTGAAAGAGAGATTTCCCTGGAAATCTATGGATCAACCAACACATGGCTTGAACTAAGTCACTAAGCATCGAACACAGGGATAATTCCTGTTCAAGCAGGGAATCTCAGGGGCAGGCCAAATAGCTCATCAAAGCACCTGCAAGCAGGGCCAGGGGCCAGGGGTTCGATCCCCAGGCCCTCCGTGCTGCCAGCCCGCCCCTAGGACATGCTGAGCTGGCAATTGAGACTGGGCATGGTGGCACATACCTGTAATCCCAGCTCTTGGGAGACTGTCAACAGGAGAATCACTACGAGTCTGATCTAGTGGTGAGACCCTGAACACCCTGTAGACCCTTCCCTTAAAGTACAGGAAAATAATAATAATAGTAAGAAGAAGAAGAAGAAATAAGCAGGCGATCTCAGCTCCGAAAGAAGTCTGCTTGAGAAGCCAGGTATGGTAGCACATGTCCTGTGATCCCTGGACTCAGGAAGCTGAGGCAGGAGCATTGCCTTGAGTTTGAGGCCGGCTTGGGCTGCATAGGGAGATCCTGTCTGGGAAAAAAATAAACAACAAAAAATCTGCTTGACTTCTCTTTTCCAAAGGAAAAAGTAGAGGCAGTGGTTTAAGCCCCTGAACAAAGCCTGCGGTCTGCTCACAAGGAAAGAAGCTGAGTACAGAGAGGGGCCGCCATCCTGCACACACTGCCGCATATTCCACAAATGCGGATTTGTAGAAGTACTTGAGGACCAGCAGCAGCAAAGGAAATGCTACGTCGCTTTGCAGATACGCGATCTCACGCACATGACTTACTTTCTCTGGCCCCGGGGCTCCTCCTGCGTGTGAAAAAAGATTGCACTAACCTCCCCAAGATGGGGGAAGACATAAGGCCTAATAGCAAAGTGACATATAAATGTCAATAACAGAAGCAATGATAACAAAAATAATAATCGCCACCACAGAGACGGGAGGCCAGGGGGAAGCGTTGCAGGAGAGCTGGATTCCCTGCCAGGTGGCAAGCGAGGACGGACATTGCCCACCGCTCCCCCAGGCGGATACCTGCGCTTCCTGCCCCTGGGCAGCCAGACCTCTCCTCGCCTGCTCTCTCCGCTTCTCACAAATGACACACGCTCTGCAGAGCAAATGTTTGGCCGCCACCTTCTCCCTGAGCTCTGGGATTTGTGGGGATTAAGGTATCTGTAACGGATGCAGGGCTAGAGGTCAAGTAGATGGACACGATTTCCAAAGACAGAGATGGGCCTATCTCGCCTGTGTCAATAGCGATACAGCACCTAGGTCTGGAAACTCGTGCTCCAAGCTACTTTCAATGGAGCTCGTCACGCTGTGTTATATATATATGTACAAGGGATGCAGGGTCGACAGGGTCTCACTACCCAGACTGGACTCAAAGTGATTCTCCTGTTTTCAGCCTCCCAAACGCAGGCGCTCACCACAGCACTGTGTCAATCACCATCTCAGTGCACCCCAGGGTCGGGGCCAGCGTGGCATGCTGGGGATCAAACCCCCCCAAGACTCCCCAACCCCCCCAACCCCCCCCCCAGCCACTGTGCTCTAAGCAGGCGCTTTAGTCCACTGAGCTATCAGGCCAGCCCTTGTATTTTCAACTCAGTCCTGGATACCTCATTTTATGGGAAAATATTAACTAAACAGGAGCTGAGCTGGGCATGGTGGTGCATGCCTCGCAGCTCTGCACTTGGGTAGCAGAAGCAGGAGGACAGCTGAGGGTTCAAGGCCAGCCTGAATGTCTTCGTCCCAGGTACACTGTGGAGGAAGATTTGGTATTCAGACCCATCAGAGTGTCCCCTCACCCTTCAGACCCAGCTGGGGCCTTGGGGTCAGCAAAGTGCTCCCCATTCTAGCTGGGGGTGGGGGAGAGGAAGAGTTCCAGGTGACCGTGAGGCAAGGGCCGAATCCCATCATAGCTACAAGGCACGGTGGGTGGAAGAGAACGCCCGCAGCCTTCAGTGACTCAGCCCAGAATCCGAGCTATTTCTGAGGGGCAGGCAAACATTTGCACTTGTCTCCAGCAGAAGTAGGGAGAATCAAACATAGAGGTTCTGAAAAAAGAAAAACTAAATGGAGAGCCGCATTATTTTCTTGCTTCCTGGGGTGGGACCCTGGTGCTGAGAGCAGCAGCACCTCCCACTGTAGCGGTTGCCCTGAGCCAGAGTGTCTGGTCCCTGCAGAGTTCAAGTCACCTAGGGGCCTGGTTTGCCCAGAGATTTGTATCCAAGGCTGGGAAAAGAGAAAAAGTAAAGTAAGATTTGCACTGAGCTTCTTCCCAGCCTCTCATACCCCTTTGACTTACATTGAAAGAAGGGAGACCTGTTTCTACTGTGGATATCGATTAACTCTTATTTAAAAGCCAGTGATTGATTGATTGACTGATTTTGCTTTAAAATCCAGGGCTCGGGACGGGGAGATGGCTTAGTAGAATAAGCGCTTGACTGACAAGTGCAAGGACCTGAGTTCAATCCCTGGTTCTGCCAATAAATAAATAAATAACTCGGGGCTCTGCACAGGCAAGGCAAGTGCTTCGTCAAGCTATACACCCAGCCCCTAAAGGGCTGACGCTTTGTTTTGTTTTGCTCTGTTTGAGACAGGGTCTCACTATGTAGCCCAGGCTGGCCTCAAATGCAAAGCAATCCTCCTGCCTTGGCCTCTTCAGTGCTAGGATTACAGGCCAGCCCTGCCACATCCAGTCTAAGAGGTGTTTTTAAAAACAAATTTCTTTCTAGTGAAGAAGTTTCTTGGGCCAGGGAGATGGCTCGGTAGAATAAATGACGCCTGACAAGCACAAGGGCCTGAGTTCAATCTCTGATTCTGCCAAAAAAGAAAAGAAAAAGAAAAAAGAAGTTTCTCCTTAGGAGATTTGGGAAGATATTGAAAGATTTTTTTTTGTATATTTAGTTAATACAACAGAAGTTTTTAATTTTCTGCACCCTGAGGATAAATAAATAAACACAAAGCAAGGGTTGGTATTAGGCACTGGATGCTATTTGTCTTTTATTTTTCTATTTGCAACTTTGCTCTTTACGTTAAATTCTTCAGATAAAATTCTCTTTCCTCAAGTTCAATCCCGAGTTTAACAAAAAAAAAAAAAAAATCTCTTTCTTTCCCTACTCAACACAAGAAAACTACATTCAATCTTACTAAACTATGAATCCAAAACACCCAAGTAAAAATCAGGAGAAAACAACCAGGTGGTTGGATCTTTGAAGGTCTGTGAAAAAAATGCAAAACACCAGTCTCAGCTGTGTTTTTTATTTATTAGTTCATTTGTTTGTTTGTTTGTTTATTGTATTTAGTACACGGTCTAGGGGTTAGGGAGATGGTTCAGTGGAATAAGCGCTTCCCTGGCAAGCGCAAGGGCCTGAGTTCAATTCCCGACACCGCCAAAAATTAAAAAAAAAGAAGAAAAAAGAAAACACAAGGTATAGCCCGGCGTGGTGGCGCAGGCCTGTAATCCCAGCACTCAGGAGGCTGAGGCAGGAGGATTGTTGTGAGTTCAAGACCAGCCTGAGCTACAAAGTGAGCTTAAGGCCAGCTTGAACTGCATAGTGAGACCCTGTCTCAAAAAGACAAAAAAAAAAAAAAAAAAAAAACAAGGTGTATAGCATCTCAGTACACAGAGTGTCAGCACTTCGCCGGGGTGGGTCTGGCACAGCATGCCAGGAATCGAACCCTTGGCCGCTGCGCTCTGCCGGAGCTTTAGTCCACTGAACTATCTGGCCAATCCTTGCCCTGTGTTTTTGTTGTTGTTGTTGTTGTTTATTTGTTTAGGGAAAGGTCTACTAGATTGGACTCACAGTGATTTTCCTGTTTACAGCCTCCCCAGAGCTGGGTTTACAGGCACCATCACGCCTGCCCTGGGGGCAGGGCCAGCATGGCAGCCCCAGGGTTTGAACCCCCAGCCCCTGCTCCTGCTTGCAGGTACTTTAATCTGCTGAGCTATTTGGCCTGCCCCTGACCTGTGTTTTTAATCTTAGCTCTATCTTTATTTCTGCCACTCCCCCACCCTGCCACACCCCACTGGGCATAGGGAGCTACACTTGCTTTTCACTGTTCCTCAGGACAGAGACAGCTTAGGTCTAGATGGAGAGATTTTCAGCAAGAGCTGCTGCTTCATCTATGAGCCAAGCTCTCCTGTTTCACATTCATTCCTCTCTAGTTTCACACTGGGGCTGGCAAGATAGCTCAGTGGACTAAAGTGCCTGCTTAGGCAAGTTTAGGCAAGCTCAGGGACTGGGGTTCGATACCCTGTACCACATGCCATGCCAGCCCCACCCCTAGGGCAGGCTGAACCGGCTACAGTAATAATAATAATAATAGTTGTTATTGTTGTTAAAGTTTCATTCTGACACCATACAAATGGTCCAAATAAAACTCCAGAGAAAGAGATCTGGTTCATGCAGACAACACCTGTCCCCCACTGCATCTGGCCCTGTGGAAGCCATACTAGGAAGGCACATTCAGGGAAGGCAGGTGGGGGAGGCATCTTTACAGTTGGGGGGAGCGCAGGGAGTCAGGCTGCGGGCATGTGTCAAGGTGAGGCCTTCAGTGGGTTTCGCAGAGCTTTGAAGTGTTAGGGCTACAGGCTCAGGCACCAGCCTGCCTCCACAAGTCCCTTTCAGAGTTATTCTCCATTTCCAACACACCCCTGTGACTAAATTTGAATATTCTCAATGGATGCCCCCTCCTCCTGCAGGTCTTCCCCTGTCCCCGAGGCCCCATCCACCACTCCCGAAAGTAGTGCCTTTCTGTTTTCCTCTGTGCGGCCAACTTCAGCAGCCTGGGTTGGGGGCTGAAAAACGAATTCTGTACCAGCAGAGAGTGTAAGTCAGAGTGACTGGCTGACATGGGGGGAGGAAAGCCAGGCCAGCCAAGCCTGGGCCAGCGCTCTCCCGGGCCCTGCCAGTGTGTCCTGGAAGCCTTTCTCCTCTGTGACTTCTTGTCCAAATTTTCTTCTCATGCTCTGCATCGCAGAAGACAGCTGCGCCTGGTGGAGCCCACCTATAATTCCAGCACTCTAGAGGCTGAGGCAGGAGGACTGCCAGGAGTTCAAGGCCAGTCATGTCTACATAGGGAAACCCTGTTTCAAAAAAATGGACAACTGCTGGCAGAAGCCATCTGCCTGCCCAGGAGACTCTACAGATTCTGCCCAAAATTGTTAGGTCCGTGCCTACCCTTGTTTTCTTCTAGGCCGCTGCTGTATCTGTGGCTCTAGCCCTGGTGACTGACCTCACATGCCATGGGGGCCTTGTCCTCAAGCTCCAGTTCCACTGGGAAGCTGGAGGATGCGTCCCCATGCTGATCCCAAACCAGCGAGGAGCACAGAACTGTGTGAATTCACCTGATCAGCCTGGGAAGGGAAAGGAAAAATGGCACATTGGGGACATTGGGGTGCAAGGGAGCTGTCAGGAGCCGAAAGGAAGGAGCCTGGAGGCAAGTCTAGGCACAGGCCACAGGTGCCTCTCTCCTGGTCCCCTGCTGGACAGCCTCTGTTTGCATTTTCTACCAAGATAAACATGCAGAGCCTTTGCATTTCCAAAGCTGGGTCTTTTCTTGAGCTCACACTTGCTAAAATAAAGGAAGCCCCTAAAAAATAGACAAAAGCCGGCTTGGGAGGATGACCCTTGACCAGCTCCTCCCTCCTCCCTGCTCCCTAGCCCTGAAGCCCTACTATGAGAGCTTTATGTGTGTGAGGCAGGTAGATTTAACAGTGGGAAGGGATGAAAAAAGTCTCCTGCCCCCAAGTCTCCTCCCATCCCTAACATGCTTTCACTGTCATGCTATTAATACACTGATTATGGTGAGGCTACTGGAGAGGCCAGAATGTGTGCAAAGGTCACCTGTGAACTGGCCGTGATGGCCACCCCTGTAAGCCCAGGACTTGGAAGGCTGAGGCAGGAAGATTCCCTCCCATGCCAAGCCAACCTGAGCCACATAGTGAATTCAACGCCTGTCTGAACTACATAGCAGGACCCTATTTCAAAACAAATAATCAAATGGGTCACCATCTCCTCCCTTGGAAGAACTCTGCCTCAATATCCACTTATTCCATAGATATCTCACTTTGTATAAGGCATTGTTCTGGGTGTAGAAATGGACAAATGAACAAAACAGACAGAAAATATGCTTACCTTTCTGGGACTTATTTTCTAAAATGGTAGGAGGCCAGAGCTTGGTTTTTATAAATGACCGTTGGGGACATGAGTGCCCCTTTTTTATTTTAATAGATCCCTCCCACCCCTGGGTTTTAGAAAGAGCCCAAACTACACATTTATCAAGTCCTCTAATGGAAAGCATGGTTTAGATTTCTAGGACACAGAGACAGGAGCACTTGGCAGTCTGGAGTCTTCACCCCAGCCCAAGCGGCTCCATTTCAGACATTCTCTGTGTACCCCAGACCCAAGACACTCATTTGCAGAGTGCCCATCCTCAGAGCCTGGTCGGGTCTAGCCAGCCTGGAGAGACCAGGGCTTGACCCTGGGACTGAACCCTGCCCCCACTGGCTGGCTGGACAGCGGCTCCGGCTCCATCAGGGCTGGAGAGTGGGGTCCCGGCAGGCATTTTAGGCCTGAACTCTCCATGAACCAGGAAGGGAAGGGGGTGGGGGTGACAGGGCAGAGCTTCGGGGACAGGCCAACCGGCCAGGGAGGCCAGCCAGGCTTCTGGGTGAACCTCCTGAGTAAATACTGAGCTGCTCATCTCCAGGGTGAGGGTTGAAAGAGAGCTGTCAACCCTGGGGTAAACCGAAGAGAGCCTCGGGCCTCCGCGGAGCAGGGGCGCGGTCGGGACTCCCTCCCTCCCTCTTCCTCTCCCCTCCAGGCTGATGGGGCTGCAGGGCTCCGAACATTCTGGACCCAGGCAAGGGGTCTCGAGAGCTTGAAGGAAACAGAATTTTTAATTAGTCTAGGTAAGCCAGGATAATCTTTTCAGCAGGAGGGACCCCCACCCCACCTTCCTATCCCACCACCACCCCCCGCCACCCTCAAATGTCCCTCTTCCCTGCCATCTTTTAGATCCTCTGCGGAAGGGCTGCTCCAGTTCAAGCTTCAGGGACAGAATTCAGCTTATGCCAAACCAGAAGGGCAGGACAGCGGGAAGAAGCAATGTGCGGGACACAAAGGAGACCAAACCGCGTCCTCACTTCCTGCGAAACTCTTCTCTGAGCAACCTGAGCAATTTCTTTTCCAGGGATGAGAATGACAAAGAGGAAGCACTGAAGGTCAGTGAAGCTGCGGAGCTGCTCAGCCTCCATTTCCTCCCAGGAATGGACGTGAAATCCACCTCCAGGTCCTCTTCACCCAGCACAGGCTCTGACGAAGGCATTTTGGGAACCAAGGAAGCCTCCAAAGCTGAGGCATCCGGGACACTGCAGCTGAATCACGCAAGAAACGGAGGCAAGAATGAGAGTCCTCAGAAGTAAAGTATCAGGCACACCCACAGGGGTGCCACGACACACTCCCAGAGCCGGGCCATGAGGCTGTGGTCCAGGGCATCCTCCTGGGGGACTCTGTGCTTACTGTACCAGTGCCCTGGGACTCCCCTGGCCTGGCTCATTCAGGATCCTCTCCTGCCTTGGCATGGAGCAGTCAGCACTCTACATACAGCCCCAGGTGGGTCTCCTGAGGTTTTCCAAGGGGCCCCCGGCAGGGAGAGGCTGGAGGAGGCTGCCTCCATCATGCCAAAGCCAAATGAACTCAGCATAAGAACAGTAATGAGAAAAGAGTCCCCAGGTAAATATAAGAGGAAATCCACGGGACACTGAACATGTGGCAGGCAGCCCTGCTAATCTAGGCCATTTAGTTTTCAGCTTCTGCCAGCTTGCATCTAAAACCAAAAATCTGGGGGCATAGGCATGGCTTGCATAGCTAAGAAGAGGGGACTACACAAGGGAGCCACGTGCCTATTCAATAAAATGAAAGGAAAAAAAAAAAAAAGAAAAAAGAAAGAAACCTGGCCCGCCCTGCTGCTTCAAGACTTCCTGTTCCTTTCCCATGATGCAGAAGGAAGGGAAAAGGCGAAAGTGGCCCTGGAAGCTGTCTTCTCCAGTGGGCAGGCCGAGAATGGAGCAGCAAAGGGCTCCACGCAGCAGACAGACCCAAGGCGCTCTGAGTGGGAGGAACACAGTCCCTTCTCCCTGTCCCTCGCCCCACGCACCCGCTGGGCACCACATCATAAATGAGGGTAACCTTTTTCATGTTCACGACACACCTTAGAGTCTGCTGGGTACTGTTGAAAGGAAAGCAAATGTGTCTTCTTGGGTTTTTGTTTCTTTGCCGAACTGGGAATTGAACTCAGGCCCTTGCGCTTGCCAGGGAAGCGTTTATTCCACTGAGCCATCTCCTCAGCCCCTATGTCTTCTTAATAATGGTGCTGATTATAATTTACACTAATTCATAAGGGTCTGATCCAAGCATTTGACATCTACTGAATCCCTGAATCCCAGCATCAACCCTAGGAGTCCAATATCAATACTGTCCCCATAGTGTAGATAAGGAAATTTAGCACAGGAAATTATGCAACTCCATGTAATGACCACTTTCTTTTTTTCTCCTCTCTATTTTTTTCTTTTCTTGAGACAGGGTCTCACTGGCCCTGAACTCACTGTGGCCGCCAGCTGTCGGCAATCCTCCTGCCTCAGCCTCCTTCGCGCTGGGATGAGGAGCTTGCCCCACCGCACTCTCGCAGCTGTACCTCTTTCCTCAGTCTTGGGGGCATCCTTCTACTTTCCCCATTCACACTCTCTTCACCCTATCCCCAGGTTCCTGACCAGCAGCTCTCTGGTGTCCAACTTTCTGTCTGTCTTGTTTAGGAGATCAAAGGGCCTCACGTGGAGAGAACAAATGCTGAGGGAAAAAAGCAAATGAACAAGGAAAATTCACACTTGGCGCTGAGAAACAGATGGTGCTGAGGGTGGGTGGAGTAGGGGGGTTGGCTCCCCCCCCCCCCGCCAGATCAGTCAGGGGTTGGGAGAAATCTCT
>PVKA01031294.1:0-26406 GCA_004027165.1 Ctenomys sociabilis | reverse complement strand
AACAAATTCCTAGATTTGTACACATTGCCAAAACTGAATCAAGAAGATAGAAAAATTTTGAATATACCAACATCAGTCAAGGAAATTGAAAATATAATTTAAAAAAATTACTAACAAAAAAAAGCTCAGGTCCTGATGGATTCACAGGTGAATTCTACAAGAAATTTGGAGAAGACTGAATCTCAATACTTCTCAAACTTTTCAATGAGATTCAAAAGGAAGCAATTCTCCCTACTTCTTATCTCTAGGAAAGTATGCACTGATACCAAAACCTGAGAAAGATCCAACAGAGAGAATTATAGAACAGTCACCCTCAAGAGCATAGATGTAAAAATTCTCAAAAGAGTACTAGCCAATAGAATGAAGGATATCATCAAGAAAATTATACACCATGGAGGCTCATCATACGTAAACCAGTAAATGTAATACGCCACATCAACCGAGTCAAAAACAAAAATATGCGATCATCTCAATGAATGCAGAAAACGCTTTTGACAAAATCCAGCACTCATTCACGTTTAAAAAAAAAAAAAAATCCTACCAAAAATTTAAATCAATGACCTAAAACTCAGTCTGTTAAAACCCATCTATGACAAATCAACAGACAACACCATTTTACATTGAGAAATACTGGAAGCTTTTACTCTGAAATCGGGCATAGTACAAGGACATACACTGTCACTACTCCTAGTTAGTATAGTTCTGCAAATGTTAGCCAGAGCAGCTAGATAAGAGAAAGAAATCCAAGGAATCATTATAGGAAAGGAAAAAGTTATAACTGGTAACCTAAACACCTAATTTGATTACAATATCATATAATTAAACAAATATTGTGGTATTCTTATTACTTTGTTTAGTGAAATTTTGTATTGTTTCTAATGCTGCTATTTTTTTGTTACCATTTTTATTCCTTAAAAATATTTTTACTTATTTACTTTTTGTGGTACCAGGCATTCAATGTAGGACCTTGTGCTTGCTAGGTAAGTGCTTATTCTACTAAGTTATCTCCCTGTCCTCTCAAAATTTATTTTTTATTTTTTATTTTAGAGAAAGTTCTACAGGATTTTCAGAGTCTCACTATGTAGATAGGACTCATAGTGATCTGCCTATTTACAACCTACCAAGAGCTGGGATTACAGGTGCATGCCATCAGGCCCAGTCTCAATTGCTGTCTTAGTATGCCCCGGGAGCAGGGCCAGCATGGTAGGCCCAGGGATCGAACCCCCAGCCCCTGCACCTGCTTGCAGGTGCTTTAATCTGCTGAGCTATTTGGCTGGGCACCAAAAAAAATTTTTTTTAAAGAAATTAAACCATCATTATTCAAAGATGACATCGTACTCTACATGGAAGTCCAAAAAATACTCTACAAAGAAACTCCTAGAGTTAACAAAAAAAGAAGTTAGTAACATAGTAGTATATGAAGTCCACACCCAAAAATCAATATCATTACTCTACATGAACAAAAATTCAGTGAGAGAGTAGTAAAGCAATGCCCTTCACAATAGCACCCAAGAATTTTGATGGTTCGTGTATAGGCAGCCCCCACCCACCCCAGCCTCATGCAGTCTGGGAGCAGCTTCTGATAGTTTGAGATTGATGGCTTTAGGTGTGGATGCTACAGCTGCCCTGGGGCAGGTAATTTGCATTACAATGTAAGGAAGGAAGTGAAGTTAGTGGCTTGAACTGCAGCTACTTCTCCTTTTGCACTCTTGCTCTTTGCCTCCAACAGGAAAGGTTGCCCTCTGCCATGTGCCGCTCTGCCTTGGAGCCAGCTGAATTTGGACTGAATCCTCCAGTAACTGACTTAAATAAACCTTTCCTTCCTTCCTTTTAAGTGTCAGGAATTTGTCCCAGCAATGAGAAGAGTAACTGAGACAGGAATTAATTTTACAAGGAAATAAAAGATCTACACAATGAAATTACAATATGCTGAAAAAAAAGATCAAAAAAGATTTCACAACATGGAAAGATATTCTTGTTCTTGGATAAAAAAAAAAGCAATATTGTGAAAATGACCATAATTTCACAATTGTTATATGGATTCAATGCAATCCCTATCAAAATACCATCAGCATATTTCACAGATCTAGAGAAAGCACTCCTAAACTTCATTTTGATCCAGAAATGTCTTAGAATAGAAAAGGCAATCCTGGTGAATAAAGACAAGGCAGAAGACATTACAAACATTATTACTGTTTTATGATATTTTCTGTCTTTTTTTTATTTTCATTTTTTGCTTTCTTCTTGAGAAAATTACAACATAATTGTCTACGTTACGTATTTAACAGTACACTTTATGTGAGATATAGTTACATGTTAAATGCATGGATGAAGGGGATGTTTTCAAGTTACATAGTTTCTTTTTTCTTCTTTAAAGATTTATTTATTGATTGATTTATTTGGGACAGGATCTCGCTAAAGAGTTTTGACTTATAGTGACTCTCCTGTCTCAGCCTCCTCAGTGCTTGGATTATCAGAGTGTGCTAGCATGTCTGGTTTCAGTGGCTGGTAAAGCACAGAGCCACATGGCATGCAGTACCTGGGGTCAAATCCATGTCCTTGAGCTTGCCACGCAGGCCCTTAGTTTCTGAACTATCTCGCTGGCCAAGATGAGCAGCATTTAAAGAACACCATTTAAAGATTTCAAATACAGAAAATATATTAATGGTATGCAATAATTAGTTGGTATCATTTCTTAAATTGATCAAATATCTTAAGGACAATACATAAGAATTAGACAACAGCTGAATTTAACTGACATTTACCATATTTTTTTAAATTCAAGACATAAATATATTCCTAAACCTAAGATTAAATTAAACGTATGTTAGAATATTTCTTTACATATTCACTGACTTATACATATAAGCAATAGCAATGACAGTATTTTCAGCCTTTCTGGTCCATATGCTAGTGGTAGAGATATCAGCAAGCTCTGAGGCATCATTGTACTGTGAAAGGTAACACAGGGAAAATGCCTACAGGGATCTGCCTTACTTTATTTTCCACTTCCCTTTACTTATTTCAGATTTTGAATATTAAACAAAAAAGTAAAGTTGTCTAATCCATGAGGGGTTTTTCCACAGTGGGAGCTCTCTGAGCAGTGGAAGGCAACACAACTTGGAATTCCCTCCCAAGGATGCCTCACCTAAGCTTCCCTTTTTTTTTTTTTTCAGAGAGTTTAAATGCTGCGTTATGTTGTTTCTTTTCTTTGGGAAGATTACCAGTGTTATCCTCAAGTTTTTAACGCAGCACTGCTTATAAAAATCTACAAATCATGCTATTTATTCAAATATATTCCTTTTCTAATGCCTATATTAGAAGCACAAAGTAGACTTACAACTTAGTCTAGCATTTCCACCAATACATTTCCATTAAGTACATTTTAAAATGGACTTTTCCAACTAAATTATTTATAAGAAGTTTTTATTAATAAGAAAGGCAGAGCTTTCTGTAAATCCTTAATCAAATTTTTATCTATGTAAAATACACATTTCTGAAATTCCTTCAACCAAATCCTGAATTTATCATTACATATATTGCCTGACTTTCCCTGAGAGCTAACTACATTTAAATCACAGGTTATATACTGCTCTGCATATCTGACATGGGAGGGTATGCATTAACCTCCACAAGAAAAATAAATAATTACTGATGCAGTTTCGCATGGCGAATTTGTCGCATATGGAGAGAGCTGATGCTTGCTCCTTCAGGACTCACACTGCCATAAGGGCTGTGTGAAGGGCCTTGCATTTGGACTGTCCACTCCAGTGCCCATGTCTGAAGCAGTACTGTGGTCTTACATTTTTAACAGGAGAAAAGCAAGCATCTGTGCATCCAATAATTACATATTGATAAAATCATTATTCTTAATGATATCATATATAGAATCCTGAAGCAGATTATTTTTCTTTCTAAATACCATATATCCATTTACTAATAGCCAAGGGTATATTTGCTCAACCAACAATAAAACACCTAATATTTCCATCTGGTATGTTGTTTCCCATTATGAGCATTACAGTCTCAGAAGCCGTTACCAGATGCTATAATAAAGTTAATACACCCAAAGCCTGGGCCACTTAATGTATTTCAAAGAAAGAAGTTAAGAGGTTTATGTTATATAATGTATGTTTCCTTTAAAAGAACTACAGTTCTTTTCTAGAATTGTTTAGATCTTAAGCTAAAACCTGACTTAATTCTTCCTTTATAAATGATAGGATAATTTTTATTGTTATTCAAATTTTCTTTGTCCTTACTTCATGTAAATAAAGGAAATAATAAAAATCCTCAGTGAGCTGGAAATATAGTCAAATGTAGTGAGTATACTTTGCCAGGACAAAGCCTTGGGTTAAACCACAAGAAAAAATCTTACATAAATAAAACATTCATTATTATAATATTAATATAAGAGGGACATTAAGCAATGCATGCAAATCTCTTATTATTACTTCATGGGATAAACAATAGTGTTAGATAATATTCAGAATTCTGTATGAATAATGGTATGCACACTATTTTGCAAAAATCTTCTTTTGCCTAAAACTCCATAAAAAAGCATAGCTTCACCTTTAGAGTGCATACTTATCACTTGACCATTTCTAAAATTTCACATTCACAGTATAATATGCTGTTACTATTTCTTTTTTTGTTTTACGAAAGGGTCTACAGGGTGTTCAGGGTCTCACTACTAGATCAGATTCATAGTGACCAGCCTGTTTACAGCCTCCTGTGAGCTGAGATTACAGGCGCGTGCCACCACGCCCAGTCTCAGTTGCTGTTTGAGTGTGCCGGGGGTTGGGGTCGACATGGCAGGCTCCTGCATCTGCTTGAAGGCTCTTTAATCCGCTGAGTTATTTGAATCCCCTTTACTAATTATTTATTGACAGATATTCAGATTTTGGTTTATTTTCTATTGCTACTGTAAACAAGGATGTTACATCATTTTTGTACATTTTTGTCATATAATAGACATATTCTGTTGAATAGAATCTCCATTTAAATGCTGGGTCAGAGTGCAAACACATTCTTGAGCTTAAGAGATCTGCATTTTATTTATCCAAAACAAGGCAATATACAATAGCGCTATAAAATTTAGGAATGTCCAGATTCTTGAAAGTTCCTTAAAATATTTTTTAAAAAACTTTCATGTATGTTTTTAATAAGGCTAAATTGATTTTAACATACAGTTCAGCAAAATTCACAACATATTGTGAATCTCAACACTTTCATAATATATTTTTGATAAAATAATATCATAATATCAATTGAAGGACACATAGTTTTAGTAATAAACCCTGAATAATAAATACCTGCTGAGGAGCTGGTAAGATAGCGCAGCAGACTAAAGTGCCTGCTTAGGCAAGCTGAGGCAAGCACAGGGACTGTGGATTGATCCCCAGCACCATGTGCCATGCTGGCCCCATCCCTAGGCCAGCTGAGCCAGCCAGAGTAGGGGCACAGTGGTGCACGCCAGGAATCCCAGTGATGGAGAGGATGAGAGCAGGAGGACCACCATGAGTCTGAGCTATATAGTGAGACCCTGGAACAACCAAACACATTTGAAAAAAAAAAAATGAATACCTGCTGAGGATATAAGACATAATTTAAAAATCTGGATTAGTGAAAAGTACATAAAAGTTTTATGTATTTGGATCATCCATGATATATTATTCACTAAACTTCTGTTGTGTTCATTATTTACTGGTTTGATGCAAACATCAACTGAATTCAAGATTTTAAAATCATTTTCCCAATTGCTTCATGTATCTCTTTTCTTTATCTGAAAAATTTAATTTAAATCAATATCCAAAAAATATTAATAATTTAAGTTAAATTTAATTAAAAGTGAATGCTAAGATAAATGAATTGATAATCATATTAACCAATATAAAAATAAGACAACTAACTGCAGTGTTTCTAATGTGCACTTGTCAAATTTTAAAAGGTCAGTTAATTTAATCAAGGTTGCGACTCACAGCATTCAGAAGCCTGTTAAAAAATCACATGGCATTTATTAGAGAAAGATGTAATACTTAATGTCTAAGTCTATAGAAACCTTGCTGTTGAAAATTTGTATACTAGTGATTAGTGACAGTAATCTTCAAAATTATAGAATAGAAGTATATCTACATCTAGTAATGATTTTACGTTAATTCATCTTCATTGTATATGATAAAAATATCTAGTACATTTATATATGTGCACATGTATAGTATAAACTGAATAAATAAGATTTTATTCATTTATTTATTTATTTATGTATCCCCGAATATGTGCTTAGGTTCTATAATTATATCTTTTACAGAAATCACATTTAGCTAACAATTCATAAACATGAAAGAAATCTTAGTACAAGATTTGACTTATAGGAAAAAAGGTAAATGAAATAGTCAGCTTCTTCTTCCTTGCTTTGGATTATTTTTTGTAGTTAATGCTTCCAATCGTCCTGCTGATTAACAGAAGCTTTATAGAAGCACCTAGATGTTTCCCCTAACTGCTCACAAAACTCAAAGCGTGATCCTCTTTTTCAGCAACAAGAATGTAGTAGCTGCTAAAAAGAGCCCTGAACTCTTTCCAAGAATAGTGTATATGAGAATAGGGCTCTCAAGGACTTACTAGAATTTTATATTAGAATTTTATATATTAATTTTCCTGAGTAGATACTTACTATTATCACTTCTAATTGCCTAAAACTTTAACATGGACAATTTGGAACTGTGCTCTAAGAATACAGAACTACTTGGATCAAGCAAAATTTGACAGAATTAGATCTTACCAATCATGCTACTTATACAATTCCTCAGCTTATAGTTAATATTTGAATGTCCCCCTAGTTGTGGCTTCTGGGTGGTGACTGTAAACATGGGAGAGGAATGTCTGACTTTCTGTTAGTGGGGTCTACTCAGCCACAAGAGCAGGATCCCTGCGAGCATGGCATGCACACCCACAGTTCTCTTCCTTCTGTCTACTCCTTTCTCTGCTTCTCAATCACACTGAGGTAAACAGCATTCGTTGAAAGCAGGCCCTCTCTTCAAGTCTGTTCTGTGCTCGATCCAGCCAACACTGGTCTGAAACCTATATTCTACAAACTGGTGGCCAAAACCAGCCTCTCTTCTTTTATGTTGTTTGTGGTATCAGATATTGCTTCAGAGGGGAGGCATCTCAATGTGTTTGAAAGGTTAAAATTTAACAGGTCAGTATGAACAACTGCAACTGATTAAACCACAAAAAAGGCAAAAGAAAGAAAGAAAGAAAGAAAGAAAGAAAGAAAGAAAGAAAGAAAGAAAGAAAGAAAGAAAGAAAGAAAGAAAGAAAGAAAAATTTTTTTTGAAAAAAAACTTATAGACAAGTTAGAAGTACATATCCAATTTATGTCACCAAATTTCGGTGATGAATACTACTGCAGGTTTAACAGTACTATTACCATCAGAAGTGTCAGATTCTTCATTCTTATTATCTTCCATTTATTGTGATCAAAAATGCTCCGCAATCTTCTACTACTCATGAGTCTATGTCACGATACACACATATAGGCAGAGTGATTTACAATCTTTAAAAAGACACACCACAATCTTTACACATAAAAGAAAACACTAGTAGATGACATAACAGACATCTCTTTGATTTTATGGCCCAGAATTTAATCATGTGATTCAAATTACTGCTAAAAGATTAATAGAAAAGCAGTTTTTCACTCTTAAATAGAAATTTGTTGAACTAAGTATTGTGAATGTTATCACTAAAGAAGATGATCAAAATAAATGTTGATGGAGTAAAATATTCTTTACAACCAAGATTCAGGGATGCCTTCCAGAATAAAAGTATACATTTGGGACAGTTATTTAAATGTTTTAAAAAAGGCAAGGAGAGGGACAACTGCAAAAGGCTCTGATGAAAACAGAGAAGTAAATAAAAGAGAGCTCTATTTTCTCACTTTGGCTTGTCCAGACTGCATAACTCATAAAGAACAGAAATTAACTTCTTAGAGCTCTAGCAACTGGTAAGTATATGATCAACACACTGTCAGGTACACCGTCAGATAAGAGCCAGAACTCAGCCCTCAGGAAATCACCTCCAGTGATGAATTCCTTAGAGGATGAAAACACTGCTCTTCACATAGTGTAAGCACCAAGAGAAAGAGAGAGACATAACTTTGCAATATAATTTTAAAAGCATTTAAGTCATTACTGGCTTTGGAGTCATCATAGCTTAATCACTTCTTAAGGATTCCATTTTCCAATGTTATTGCACAGTTAATTAAATTTAAAATGGGTTTTGAGAGAACAAAAGTATAAAGCATAGAAGTTGGGTACTTGAAAATCCTGAAGAAATATAATCTGGAATATTTTAAGATTTGAGATGTGCCTCTCTATTGGGTTGCATTTAGAACAAATTTTATGCAACTGTAGGCATAACAATTAAATCATCTTCAAACATGCTTTATTACATAAAGGATAAGTGTCAAAATCTGAAATCCTTAATGATTTTTTGAACTAGTGCCATATGTCATGGTGGTTAATATCAAACATTCTTCTGGAAAGTTCTAGTTATAAATACTTGATTGTAAATGATATTAAGGTTCAGACAAGATGTTGGTGTTGTGTACAGAAATCATCATTTTCTTGATTTCACTCGAGAAAATGACATGTTAAACTACTATGCATTTAGAACAATAATGAAACTGTATATTATACAAACTGTGTCATCGCTTAATGATATTAACTCCCAGGATTAAAATTTGACTGTAGGAAAACAAACTACATTCACAAGTGGTAGTATTCACCGACAATTATTGACAACCTCAAAAACGTACTTCAGGGCTGGCCAGATAGCTGAGTGGACTAAAGTGCCTGCTTAGGCAAAGCGCAGAAGCTAGGGTTCAATCCCAGGAGTTCCATTGCATGTTCTGCACACTAAGCATGCTGAGATAGTGATTGAGACTGGGCCTGGTGGCATGTGCCTGTAATTCTAGCTCTTGGGAGGATGAATACAGAAGAATCACGTAGTGAATCTATGTAGTAAGGCCCTGCAGGCCCTGTACCAAATACATTAAAAACAAACATAGTTAAGATGCATGTATTCATGAAAAGTAATACTCAACATGCTAATAAAAGCAAACATTACTGGATTCTTGTGAAGAAACTTTAATGCAAGTTTTTCAAATGGACAGAAGACGTTAAAATAATAGTGATTGTAGAAATGAAGTTCTCTATGGGATTAGAGAAACCAAATGTATTAGTTTGTTCACTTGGTCTCATTTTCTTTCCAAATCACCTATAATATCTCCAGACATACTGTAAGAGGCTCTTGTCTAGAAATACAAGTATTAGTATTTTCAGTATATTTATATTAAGATTGTCTGCTTTCTTTCTATTTAAATAAAGATAATGTGGTTAAAATGCAAATTTAAAATAAGAAGCTATTTTGAACTACTTTCTATACTAAAAAGAATACTGAATATTCTGATCATCTTAATGGCTATGTATCAGAATGTATTTCTTAATGATGAAATCCGAGATAAAAATGACCTGATGAGAAGAGTTGGTCTCTGTACACACACGTGTGAGTCTCACCACGTTCCTAAGGTGACTCAGGAGGAGGCCATGACTCCAGCAGTGGTGGCTACCCTGTTTCCACAGGCAGCAGTCAGGAAGGACGATGCACTGGCCAGGAGAGCAGTGCACACTCAGCCCTCATCTGCTGTGCAGTCCCAGTGAAAGCCTAGGACTGCTTCAAATGGCTTTTCAGGCAGCTCCTTCCTCTCAGCCCATGGGAACAATCTTTTCCCTCGTGACCTGGCATGGAGCAAAGGACAGGAGTTTACTCTGAGTCCAGGTCCATTTTCACCTTCAAGGGGCTCAGTGTGAGAGTCTCAGGAGAAAACTGCCCTGATCTGAAGCTTCTTTGGCCTGTTTTCAGCAGGTCAATGAAATGAAATAAAAGACAAAAAGAGGACTTGTGGGTAGTAATTTAAGTAGGAGAAAGGAAAAAAATAGTTGGAGGATAGGAGCTGAGGCTGATTTAATAAAAGTAATTAATTACAGTAAGGAATGAGCACCACAGCACATATTTCTTAAATCACTGTTTTTCAATTCAACTTGAAGTTATGGCCTTGTGGGCTAGGTTTTAATCTTTAACTGTACACTCCCGTAAGTTTTGAATATGTGCCCTGTAATTTATCTCTGCATACCTATCCTGTATACACCTCTGGCTCTAGATGATGTCTCACAACTAGATGAGATTATTTCCATGTCAGATGATAGATTAGGAAAAAAAAACAGAGATTTACAAATAAACTATGCTCAGGACCCTTCCCAGTTACAGATCATAAATGACCTGCCTTGTCTTGTTTGACTCTGTTTAAATATCTTTTTGGTTTTCATGGCAAGCATGACAAAATGCTGTGGTCCTTGATTCAAGAAGTCACAGCCTTCTTCCAATTCATAATTAGTTGTTTCCCTCTTATCTCTTCTATGTTTACAATTTCTTAACAAGAGTTGGAAAGGAGTGAAGGAGTGGCAGCCTCTTAACAAATTGGGGAAGGAATGGAGGAATGAGAGATTTCATGGAGGATCATGTAGCATTGACTTAGCCCAGGAGACTCCTTGCTCTTAAAGACATTCTGAGCTTAGTATTCTTATCTATAAGGTGGATTAAAGGCTAAACTAGAGCTTTTTTGTGGGATAAAGTTAAACTCAATTGAGAGTCATCATCCCCTAAAATTTAGTTTAGAGGAAGTGATTTGGGGCTTTAACTGCATCTGTAGTTCACTCATTTGGACAATATACTATTACTGTAGGCAATTAGTTACATAGACATATTATAGGCAATCAGACTGGGCCCAAACCTCAAGCAGACAATAAGGGAGATAAGGTAACTTTGCAACCTGATAAAAGACAGACACTCCCTCTGTGGGCCAGGCCTTAAGACAAAAGAGTAAACAAAGAAAGCCACATACTTCCTTCTGTATAGGCATCAGAGATTGATATTCTAAATAAGTGTCAAGCACCTTGAAAGACCCCAAGTGAGTCACTAACCCAATCCCTAAAAGAAAAGAGTCCCTACTGCATATTCATGTCCATTTGCTATGCTACTCACTTCCTCTTTACCTGAGCATTGGTGCTTGTAATCTCATTGGCTGACCATAGTTTTGTCCCACTATGAGTGAGTTCCCATATTCTCCAACAACTTAGACCCACCTCACCATACAGTATTACTTTATAAAAATCCCTGCAAAAGATAGTTTCACAGGGACAACCCACTCCAGACCCCCTTCTGCCCTCCAGACAGGAGCTTTCTTTCTCCCAGTAAATATATTCTACTCTTAACCTCTGTTTGGTCTTAAAATTCATTCTTCTGTTTTAGAAACATTAACTCATCCCAGGTACCTTTCAGGTCAGGAGTTTCATTTACCCACATATCATTTGGAGATCCCACTGAGATCACTGAACAGAGCTAAGAGTTTGATTTTTCATGGATTCTGGATTGGTACTCTTTTTGGTAACAAATTTTCTGCTGCAAATGTTGATATGTCTTGGCCCTTTGCTCGTAATTGTTCATGCTTTCCCTCATATAGTTTTGTCTTATATAGTTCTATTAAAATTGTTCACAATTTCTGCTTTTATTCATATGGCTTTGTTGTTCAAAATGTTGGTAAAGCTAAGTTATAACATAAATGTTACAAGGTTATGATATTTATCTAACAGGATACTTTATGACTGTTTTTTATTGTATATGTTACATTTGAGCTATTTACTAAATGTACTGGTATTCCTTGCTTAATTTTATACAATAGCACTAGAGACAGTAATATTAGAAAGCCTCCTAGTGGACTTTATGTTAATTCTGTAAAATGGGACTTTTTAAATCTAGCTCAGTCTTAGAAAATATACATGGAAGTATATGATGCACAGGATTCCTTTTATCAAATAAATGACATTAATTTGGTGACCATTCTTAAAGAATTGGAGGACAGATTTCACTGGGACAGACTGATTCTTATCCCCCTCCCCTCTAAAGGGAATGTCAGGCCTTCTCTGCTTCAGTTTCCTTTCTTTGACATTATTCCTAATTTTTCTACCTCTTTGTACTTTCCTTTTTAGAGGGATGTAAAATTAGGAATATTCTAGACTGTTCCAACTTAGTGAAACCCTTTGAAAATGAGCATTTGTTAATGTTGAAGACAGGCAAGTCATTTTAGAGAAAGGATACATACCCCATCTCTGCATCAGAGGAGAAAAAGAAGGACTATGCTCATCCAGGAGGACACATATAAATGCTATGGCCCAGCTTAGTACTCTGAGTGGGTCTCTTTTTGAGCAGGTAAACCTGAGACACACTTGGAGAGAACCCACTTCTAAATGACACCAGGAGGAACTATCTCTTAAAAGGAGCATGCCACGAGATCAAAACACATTTAGTGTGAAGGAGGATCTCCAACCTTTGCTCCTAGGTCTAGTTATCATTTAGGTGTATAAAAGCTACGTTGTGGACTATAAAACCTATACTGTAAAGTGCTAGGTAATCTCCAGGCTTTTTCCTACCCTATGAAACATGGACAAGCAGTGGTTACTCTATCAGCTAGTACATGCTCGTTGAGCAGCTGCTATTCTTTGAAGCATAGGACAGTCTTCCCCAGCATTTGTTTGGTGAATCCTCATTGAAGCTGATGGCTGATGGAATGTTGACCAGAGAGACAGCTGGATTTCTTTCTGGAGACTGTTCTCTGGTTGTGTGGGACAATAGAAACTGAAAACACCTGAATGTTCATTGACATACCTGAAGGCTCCTTGGTGGAAAGTGGCTCCTGACCAATGGAAGATCTCCTCTTGTCTATTATACTTTTATCTCCCTTTGCTAGTAAACTAAAAGTTCTTCCTAAGCTTTTCAATAGCCACTCCTTCAGAAACTAGGCCATGGAAACTTGCAATAGTTTTCATTCCATGGCAGCTATCAAAGGAATGATTTACATCTGCATCTTACATGTTTATGAGTGAGGAAAAGATTTTTGCCAGTCTTAAAGGGTTTTTACCAACATGTGAAATGTGATTGTAAGATGATAAATATGTTTAACCTGTGAGATTTAAATTTAAATCTTGTCCAGTTGCTAAAAAATGTTTACCTAGGTGATTAGATGAAAAACACAAGTGTCTAGAGACTTGGCTCAGTGCACGGGACCAAATTTCTTCAATCAATTAATTGTTCTAGTTATTTTTGGAAGAGACATTTGCAGCTTGAAAAGTGCTCACTTCTAACTTATCTTTTTTATGCAATAGTTATGCTTCCTTCTGTAGAAACTCCTGTCACTGGACCAATTGGAACTTATACTTACAAATATTCAATAAGAGCAAGTGAAGGTTTTATGAGATGTTTCAGGTAATAAGAATCACATATTAATACAAAGGTGGATAGACTGGTAGGATCTTGTCTTCCTTTTCTCCAACAAAAGCATCTACCTGCTCTAGGGTAGGTTGCTCGAGGGATGTCTTGGTGGGGAAATCAACTAGAGATAAAATGGAGATACCCTAAATTAATTCCATGTTATCTCACCATCAAAGTCTCTTACCCCTTTAGAGTGCTTCATTAGGCACCAAAAGACATTTGATCCATATTTGCTGAAAAACAGCCATTTAGTACTCCCTAGCCAAATAGAGTGAAGAGGAAAGTATCAATTATTCTGTAAGTTGAAATATACTGTAAAAAGGGATATGATAAATATGTCTCATGTTTAGATTTTGTTTGCATTAAGAAATAAATTGTTATCTAGTTTTGAAATGCAGATGTTAGCTACCTGAAAACCAGGCAGTTCAGGTGCCAAAGGCATTCACTGTCTGGGAGCCAAAGGCTACTCTTCCTAACCTTTGGAGCCTAAGGCAAGACAGTCTTGATGACAGCGTCACCCACCACTACTGAATGCAAATTCCCCTACTTGCCTTTCTAGGCATCAGGGTACTTCTAGACCAGCTGCAATCCAGTCTCTCCAGTTCCATGCCCATCCCTAGCTGAATTTATGCAAGCTTTTCAAGGATAATACTCTTAAAAGAAGTAAACAATTTAGAACTTCTAGAGCTCATGTACCTTTTGCGCTGCGACCTAAAACAGATAATGTCAGATCTTGAAAAATCTTCACATAACTCTGATAAAGTACATTGATGTCTTTTAGTCAGACTTATCAACCAGACTGAAAGGATGCAATGCTACTATTTTTTTTGTGTGTGTGTGTGTAACTGGGTATTGAACTCAGGCTCTTGTACTTGCCAGGAAAGAGCTTAGCCATCTCCCCAGCTCCCAATGTTACTCTTAAATCAAGCTTTGACTTCTAATGAAAGGTAGCATTACAAGGTGCTATTGCATTTTGAAGTAAATATCATATTATTAATTTTAAAAAGCCAAGATATAGACAACCAGTGGAACTACCTGTTCCTAGTGGAGCCCAAATACTCAAATCCTTGCTGGCCTAATAGCCAGCTGGGCAAGAGACTGGGAAAGACATTTTCTTTCAAGTGTGTATTCTTGAAGGTCTAAGAAGAATTAAAGTCAAGCCTTGTAGTTATTTTAAAGTTTCAGCTATTTATCAGTAGAAAGGTGAACACCCCTCAGCTCTCTTAGAATGTTTAATAGATGGATAGATTATTCTTAAGATAAATTCATTTTGAGTCAGCTCCAGGTATTAGCAAAGAGCTACATATGATAGCTTTTCCTCAAAACAACTCATTTGATATTTTATTAAAAACTGAGTCCTCTCAGGACTAGGAGAAAACTAGGAAAAGAAAACGAAAGGATCAACAATGGCTACTATTGTTGTGGCTTCAAAACTGACCCTAATTCTGATTCTCTGGGTTCTAAGAAGAGCTTGATGATGAGGTTCATCTGCTACTGATGTCAGAAGACAGGCCTTCAGAAGAGAGATTGCCTTAAGAGGCCCCACAAGCCGTGCCCTGACTGCCAAGGCAGTCAACAAAACTAAGACTGCACTCTGAGGTGCAGGCACTAAAGCTCAGACTCAGCTTACCAGGCCATCCAATGGGACAGAAGGGCACGTGGCCAGCCTCCTCCCATTGGCTAGACTGTTATCTCTACCTGTCATCTCCGTGGATGAACCCTGAGTAGTCATGACTGGAGGGAAACTCAGCTTATTCCTGCATATTGACACAGTTGTCTTTGTTCTTTTCCATCCCTGGCCTTCATTCCAGTCATAGTACCTCAGTATGAAGTCATTAAAAATGTCTTGCTTAAGCTGCAGTGCTGAGACTAGATTGTTACAAATGCAATGCATATTGTTGTTCACACATAAGACTTAAAAAGGTATTTCACTGGTTAAAACAGGTTCCCCAGCACAGATCTATTTCAGGTAAAAAACAAAATTTTAGAGATCCTGGACACACAGTGTCCAATAGATTTAGGCTTTTAGACAGAGCCAGGCCTTGTAACATAAATCTCAAGAGCCACAATATTAAAAAAAAAAACAAAGCCCCTAGTAGTGCCCCTTGCTCATAGTGAGGGTCATGTCCATAACATGGAATGGGACATTGGAAAAAGTTATGCTTCCCTGGATCCAGACAGAGAGAAGGGACATTTTAAGAAAAAAAAAAAAAAATGTCCAAAGCTGCTGGAGAGGAAAAGGGAAAGTGTTGTTGATGAAATTAGAGGAAGTTTCAGATTGATGAGGTCATGAGTCTTTACCTCTCAGTCTGAGGGAACTCGTGTTAACTGCTAATATAAGGAGAAAGCCTTTTAATATTTGCTCCTTCAGATATGTCAGTTGTTACCCAGCTGGTGGCCCCACTTCCAAACTCAGAGCACTCAGTGTTTTCTACAGGTCCTGTAATTCATGTGCCACAGTAATAATACAGTTGGCCAGTTTATTTGAGGTAATACTCAATGGCCATGGAAGATTAAAAAAAAAAGGGATTAAATCCCACATTTAAGTGATCTCTGCTAATGGACCTACAGAAAGTTCTGAGTAGTCTTTATAAAATTATAAACTTAGAAAAGGTTGTTACATTCCAGATCGTTCTGCTAATGTCTCAATAGCAGTTAAAAATAAAATAGATCAAATCAGTGGTATGTAAAATGCTGAGGTCCCCTGGACCTTATCTTCGTCATTTTTATGGGAAGTCATTATGTTCTACTTAGTGAAAATCTTTGACATATTCATGATTATCATGTTGATGTTTTCATTTGGCCCATGTATGTTTAATTGTTTTCTTGGCCTTGTCTCCTCTGGATTTAAAGCTATTCCACCTATCCAAGATAAAAATGCCTGGTGTCTATTGAGGGCCTTTAGATAGAATCTCTGAAGAGTATGTCTCACTGCCAATCAACAACTACATCCACTTTCAGCCCAAAGAAGCCAGAGCCATCATCACCTATGATTGCCTCATGACAGTTCAGGTTACTTCTTCAGAGGAGGGAAAGTTATGGGCAATTAAATTAGATATAACTATTATAGGTAGAGATATGGCCAGGCCTTCAAGGAGACAATATGGAAGATAAGATGACTTTGCAATTGCATGAGACAGACACTCCCTAATTGGGCCAGACCTCATGACAAAAATAAACAAATTCAGCCACATACTTCCCTAGGGATGGGCATCAGGGGCTGATATTATAAATAAGTGTCAGTTACCTTGAAAGAGCCCAAATGAGTCACTAATTCAATCTCCAACAGGAAGAGACCCTACCCAGTATTCATGCCCACTTGCTATGTAAGTCACTTTCTCATTTAGGACTGGATTTAATCAATTTTACCTGAGCAATGGCGCTTGTAGTCTCATTGGTTGATCACAGTTCTGTCCCACCTTATGTCCACCTAAGTGAGTTCCCATGTTGTCCACCACCTTAGACCCACCTCACCACATGGTATTACTTTGCAAATGTCCCTGGAAAAGACAGCTTCTTGGGGACAAGTTGCTTGGTAGCGCCCCGACTTCTGTTCTTCTCTCAGACAGGAGCTGTCTTTTCCCAGTAAATATATTGTACTCTTACACTCTATTTTTTTTTTTCTTATTTTTTAGTAAGGGTCTGCAGGATCTCACTAAGTAGATCAGACTCATAATAGTGATCCACCTATGCTCGGTCTCCCAAACAGCTAGGATTACAGGTGTGCACCACTACACCACATTTTAGCACACCTGAGGGTGCAGGCACACAGCAAGCTAGAGACTGCACCTGAGGCCCAGCGTCTGCCTAAGCAGGTGCTTTAATCCACTGAGCTAGTTGGCTGACCTTTAATCTCTTTTTGTTCCTAAAATTCATTCTTCAATTTTAGAGAACAAGAACTCACCCCAAGTACCTTTCAGGTTAGGAGTTTCATTTTGCCCTTTGTCAGTATGAGTTGCCTAGATGATTTTCCTGCATCCTTAAAAGGGTTTCATGCTACACAAGTACAACCTATTCTTCTGTATTTTACCTGGATACAAACAAATCTCATCACAGTCTTCAATATTTTGAGACCTGCTGACTAAAGTCCACCTTAGTTTTTCCATTCATGACTAGTACACAATGAGGCCAAAGTCATAACAACCATAGCGTAATCTCCTTTTCCCAGTGGGACTATTGTCCCACTAGAATCAGTGGTTTACGGGAAGAGCACACTTTCATCTAGGTCACCATATATTTCTAGAGCCCCTTTCTCAATGGGAAATATACCTGCAGCTCTTTGCTGTTTAAGCATATTATTTAACTTTTGGAATCTTTCTTTCAAATGGCACTTTCTGTTTAAATGTAGATTAGAGCTAACAGGCAGCTTGCAGGATTTGTTTTATTTTATTGGTTTTGAACTCTCTTTGTTTATTTTAGTACAAGCAGATGAAACTTTTAACAATGAAATTCTCAAAAATCTTTCTGGATCTGTAAAACAAATTGTAACACCTCCATTAGAAGAAGCTATATCTGTCTACCTCTCAGTGATAGATTACACTACTTTTACAAATTGTTAAAAAAATTTTTTAAGTCCTAAAAGTTTTTGTAGATACTATTGATGTTTCCATCAGTATCTGAAATTTCAGTTTCTCTGAGGCTCTTTCTTCTAGAAACTTTTTCCATCCTAATAGGTCAAGAATGAGAAACCTGTTCCAATCTAATAAACTTTGAACAGAAATATTTTCTCTTTGAAAACAAAATGTTTTCTTTTTTTCCCCTTATTTGATGTTTTCTCCTCAGGTACTCATCAGATCCAGCACAAAAGAAACTAATTTCAACATCCTAAGTTCTATGTGGAAATATTCTTGAGCTGACTTTCATGTTTTACATTATTAATTATGTCAAGAAAGCCTCCCCATTTTAAGGAATTTATAGAAATTATCACATCTTCTGTTACACATACTACTCTGTAAGTTATTTCTTAGTACTGTTTTTAAATAGTGGTGATACAGAGGAATAAAACTCCCAACCTAAAGGATACTAAGGATACTTGGGATGAGTTCGTGTTGTCCAAAACAGAAGAAGGACTTTTAGTAATAACAGAATAAAAGCAAAATATATTTATTGAGGAAAAGAAAGCTTTTGTCCAAGTGAGAGCCAGAAGGAGACTTGATGTGGTTGCCCAGGAATCTGCATTTTCTAAGAACTTTTGTAAAGTAAAACCAGGAGGTGAAGCAGATCTGAGGTGGAAAACATGGAAACTGAAACACGAGTTGGGAGAAAACTATGGTCAACCAATAAGATTAAAGCACAGTTGCTCAGGTAAAATTGATTAAATCTGAGTCACATGGGGAAGTGGGTCACTTAAAAAGTAGGCATGAATACAGAACAAAGGGCTCTTCCTATAGGTGGTTAGGTCAGTGAATGTTCCTGGCTTTTTCAAAGTGATTGATACCTATTTAGAATATCAATTGCTGATGTCCATCTCTAAGGAGGTAGGTGACTGCATTTTTTGACCTTTTGTCTTGAGGTCTGGCCCACCACGGGAATGTCTGTCTCTCACAGTTGTAAGATATCTGACTCCTTCTGAGGGCCTAGCTCTGTCTGACTACCAATAATATTTCTATCTAACTCAGCTGCCAAAAAGAGTAGCTAATATCAGTGGGCAGAAAGAACACAAGTGTTTCTGTTCCCTTGCCTAGAAATGAACTAACCAAAGTTGCTTCGTTGTCTTACAAATGCCTAGTATTTCTCTATAGTGTACCAGGTTATGATGATAATCACAATGTTCCTTGCACTAATTGGATATTCTGGGGTTTGGTAGAGTCTGGAGACTACGTACTGCAGGAAGAGAACACTAGTTTTCTTCTTCTGATCTTGGAAATCTAGGTATGTCTTTTTTTTCTGTTGTTAAGGTCAACATATATATTGCTTGAGCAGACTGTATTTAACTGTCAGGGAGATAGAATGTATCTCGTGAAAAATTTTTGGAGGAATTATTGTATTTATATCTTCAAGGAACAAATAATTAACTTTTGTTTCTGAGTATGTAATATATAAATTTCAATAATTGAAGCACTGTATTAATTTCATTTGTTACTTTATGTCTACTTTATTTTTCTCATATTTTCCTAGTCATCTAACTAACAATTTTAGATGGATTAACAAAATTAATGTTTTAAATGTTTTTTCAGACCAACCCAACCCTTTGTTTTCATTACATTTATCACTTCTTGGCCTGTTGAGTACCTTGTTATTTTTAAAATTTATTTAAAAGGTCATTCAGATATAACCCTATAAAAGCCCAGTAACACTCCAAAAGCAACACAAGCATTTTATATTATTCTAGTAACATTTTTGACATATTTTTCTCCCTGTACCAGAATTCTTTGAGAAACACAAATTTGACTAAAAAAATATTGACTTATATTTTAATGAGTGTTTTAATCTAAATCCAAACTCATTTGTTTGAATATGTATCAAACTTATTTGAAGAAGTATGAAAGATATCTTTTAAAGTAATTCCAAAAGCTTTCCACAAGTTTTTGTACTCATAAAAGATTTAATATTTTATATTCTGATACCAGAACATTCTTGTGTGAATTTCTTCTATCTTAATCCCAGGAATTCTTGATATATTATCAACCATAACAAACAAACAAACAACCAGTGTCTTTTGCTTTCAACCTCTTGATTCCTTTGTTGGTGATGGTTATTTCCTGATCTGTAGCTCTTTGTACCCATGGTAAATAATTGTATGCTCATATGTCACCTTGAGTATGTCACTATCATAGCATTGATCATGCTATGCAATTTTTTTAACTTTATTTTGTCCAGAAATTTTTGAACACAAAATCTTGTGTTGTGCAACACGAAAATGAGCATTTAGAAAACAATTTTACATACGTAGCACAATAAATGTTGAAAACAAATGTTTTTCAGCTACTTTTGCCTAATTCTATGAGAAGAAAGATTTGCACTAATAATGTCTGCTCTTGTACTATGGACAACCACTAGTAAATGTAAAAAGTGTTAATTATTGAAACTGTACTATAATTCAGCTTTTAAAAAAAGATAGGTATACAGCTATGTTTTGCTTTATAAAAATGACCCACAATTAATTTAAGAACATATTTATATCAGTCATGATGTTGTATGTGATTCTCAAAATAATCAACTCATGTGTGAAAAGTACAGAATAAAAAGGCCATTCCACTGTAATGTAAGATTTAATGTAGAGATTTTGAGTACAGTGCTTTTATAAAAGGTTTATTTTATTTACTAAATAGGACTATGATCTAAGGAAAATTTTCAGTTCATTATCCACTTGTGATGCCCTTGGAATATCACTGTTCCCTAAGTTCAATATTTCAATTTAAGAAGTAAAAAGTCACTGTTTTCAACATTTACTTTTTTTAATTTTAAGCAGCTATTGTTGAGTGAATTGGATTGAAAGTATAACAAATAGCTTCATTCCATTGCCAAGCTATTCATCTGCACTGGAGTAAGAAAAGTGCATACTAATTTCATGAAAGGCCGACTACTTCATCAGAAATGCAAGTGTCTGCCAAATTTTCATTGCAAAATAAAACATGTTTACCCTAATGTAGGTTATATAAATGAATTTGCTTTCACAAGTACTTACATTTTATTAGGAAAGGTACATTCCTTCGATGGGGAGAGGATGAACACAAGGTTCACAATATCTTCCTCCTTTCCTTTTGTCATATTTTCAAAACAGCCTTCGAGTTGTCACCATGCCCATTATGTTTTGGAGTGGGGACTTATTTTGAGCTGTGTAAGACTGAAATTTTCTCATGATCCATGACAGTGAAAAAACAATAAGAAATATTGTGCATAGGAAATACAATCTCATAAACTTAGAAAACTGACATAATATCAGTTGGGAAATCAATGAAAACAAATATACAAAGAGTGTAGAAAGCAGGGTATGAAGAAATGTGAGAGAAACTCGGAAATCCAATTGAACATAGAGAATTGAAAATGGGTTAGAAGTCAATGCTGGAAGTAATTTTCTGAATTGCTTTACAATCTCACACACCTCCTTTGTCACAGGTACAGAATTTAACACAGGAGAGAATGACAGGAAAAAAAGAGAAGATTGGGCTATACAATCAGTTATAAATAGATGCAATTTTGAATTTAATAGGGCAAGGATATTTCTAATGACATTTAAGAGCACAGTAAATAATAATAAATCAATTTTTCCTTTGAAATTGAAATATAAGTATTTTCCTATATTTTAAAATATATTTTCAGTTGTGTGAATACTTTCTGAGAATATGATTATTGAAAAAATAGCTGTATTTGTTTGGAATGAGTGGATTAAAACCCAGGTAAATGAAATTTGTATTTTGGAAGAGTTCCAGCATAATTTCTAAATCTGTACATTTTTCAGTCTATGTTAATATGATATTTAAATATATTATACTTTCTTTTGTCTAATTAGATCATTACTGAATGTCTACTCCTGAGTAACTTCCATAATCCACTTCAAAACATAAAATGCAAAACATATAAACTAGATTCTGTATATTTATACTATATAAACAAAGTTTTTTGTTTATTATTACAATGAAGCAATGAAGAAATAAGACAATGCAGCTATAGGGAAATGCCGGCCGTGTGCTTTTTCTTCTGCTGACAGCTACCTCATATACAGTATAGCGAATATTATTCTTGCTCAAAGCATCAGCCTTGTGCATCTCTTGTGGCTAAGGAACATCCTAAATTTATTGCACAGCAGGGCCTGACAATGGAAATGTTTTTCACAACTTCTGAATCTGCAGACTGTTGTCAATTGATGGTAGCTTGCCATAGTCTTTCACATAGTGGAAGCAATAGCAAGTAATAGCACACAGAACAAAACACAGCCTTGTATACAGTGATCTTGAAATTAAAATGAGTACAAATACCTAAGAATACCTAATCCATTGAAATTACCATATTTTGCCTTTACATGTTGAAAATATTTAGTGTAAGATCCAGGAAAATGATTTGCCTAAAATCTTCAGTTGATTCTAAGGGAATTATTTAGGGATCACACTGCAAAAGACTACAGTAATTCTTAAATTTCTACCTTTAATAATGTAATCACTAACATCTTACAACTTTGGCAACTTATCATTTTCACTGATGTGTTTTCCTGGCACAGGGAAATATAAACCTTGATCTATACTCTGAATTGAAAAACCCACTTGAAACTAAAATGTCACTATTCATTATATTTTGAACAATTTTAGTGAATTGATTGTTGGGATATATATTATGTACTAATTAGCAACATAAGGGCCAGCCTGATAGCTCAGCAGACCAAAGCACCTTCTTAGGCAGAGCACAGTGGCCAGGGTTGAATCCCCAGGGTGCTGTGCCAGCCCTGCCTGTGGGGCTCTCTGAGAAGTCAAGACTGAGACTGGGCTTGGCTGTGTGCACCAGTAACTTGGGAGTCTGAAAACAGGAAAATCTGATCGGTGTAGTGAGACCCTGTAGACCTTGAGACCCCGCCCTAAATACAGGGGGAAAAAGGAAGAATATATATAAATGAAAGAAAATATGCCTTAAAACAATAGTTGGCAATGAGATAGTTGGTGTGCTTTTCACATTCTACAATATTATCCTTGTTTTTTCCTTCTTCTTCTTCCTTTTTTTTTTGTGTGTGTGTGGCAGGCGTAGCCCACCCGGGGGGGCAGGACTGGCGCAGCATGTGATGCCAGGGATCCAGCCACAGACCCTGTGTGTTTGCCTAAGCAGACGCTTAAGCCACTCAGCTACCTCGTCTGTCCCTCCAATATGCTCTTGAATCATACTCAGTATCCCTATGATACTAAAGGTGATATATTAGGGTGCGAAAACATAAGAAGACCAACATTTAAAAGAAGTATGACCAGGATTTCCAAGGTGGAGAAGTAGCTCTAGGAGAGAAAGTGACAGTAAAAAGAATATGTTTACATGAAAGAGAAGCTCCCATCTAAGCCAGATATTCCCTTCCTACATGTTTTTTCAAAAGAATTGAAAGCATCTTACCACAGAGATATATGTGTGCCCATATTTCTAGCAGCACAAGTTGTCATAGCTAAGTCTTGGAAGCCACCCAAATACCCAGCAACTGAGGAATGAATAAAAAAGATATGGTATTTTTACACAATGAAATACTATTTGGCTATTAAAAAAGATAAATTTGAGGCTTTAGTAGACAAATGCATAGAGCTAGAGACTATATTGGTAACTGAATTAAATTAGAACCACACGTGCAAACATCTTATTACCTCACTAATATGAGAACCTGAAAGAGTAATTAAAATCTAAAAGGACTTCCAGGGCTAGGACCCAGCTATTCCTTTGTTTGGTATTTTTCAAAAGAACTGAAAAAAAATCATTGCACAGTGATCTATGGGCATCCATGTTTATAGCAACACATGGTTTGTCATAGCCATATCTTAGAAATGACCAAAACGCCTACCACCTGAAGAATGTATAAAAAAGGTTGGATATTCTTATCCAATGAAGTGTTACTTAGTCACAAAGAAAGTCAAAGTTGAGGCCTTTGTAGGTAAATGGATGTAACTAGAGGCTACACTCATAAGTGAAATAAATCACTTGTAAACATCATATTATATCCCTAGTGTAAGAATCCAAAAGAATAAATAAAATCTGAAAAGAATAATAGACACAGTAAAATGGAAAGAAACTGAATATAGGGAATAAACAATAAAAATGAGGGAAAAGAAAAAGAGAAGAAAAAAATTGTGGGGGGAAATCACGCAAATATATATTCGGATAGCTGAGATGATTATGGTATGCATTTCCATTAGTTTTTCGAAAGTAGCAGTTAATATTTAAAATTCTCTTGTTGACTAGCTCTATATGCTATTATCTATAATCTGAGCAACTACATCGAAGACAGCAAAGTGCAATGCAAAAACCACGTTTGAATACCTCTCATCTTAATCTTCTAAATGTGTGCCATTTCTAATGTCGTATCAATTAACATTCTCTCTTTAAAATAAATTTTTAAAAATATCAAGTAAAAGGGACAAGAAAAAGATTACAGTTTATTAAAGGTAAAAAAATCTGAAAGATGCAACAGATACCGTGAAAGGGAAAGAATTTTTTCAATGGGAAGAAAAAACTGGGTTGAAGAAAGGGACAAATTGAAGAAAAAATATATATTTATATTATGTACAGAATAGTTTTTATAATTGTACTGTTGTTCTGCTTTTTTCTTTTTCTTTTCTTTTATTTTCTACTGGGGATAGAATGCATGAGCTTGTGATTGTCAGGCAGACACTTCTACCACTGAACTATCTTCCTGGCCTTGCTGGTCTTTTCAAAGGAGCAGTTAATATTTAAATATTCTCTTTTTTTCTGTTTTAATTTACTACAACATTTTTCTATTATTTTGTTTTGTTTTTTTCTTGAACTGAATCTTACAGGGATCATTGTTGAATTCCTGTTATTGGTTAAGGGAAATTTTGTATTATTTCTAATGCTTTTTTTTCCCTATCATTAATTTGTAGTCTTTAAAAAGATTAAAAAAGAAATACGTGAAAGCTGTAAGATGAAATTTCCTTACACAAAATTAATTCTTTAGTTTCACAAAGTCCTATAGACAGATTTCCATAGCTTTTATTTCTCCATTGCTCTATTGATCCCTGACACTACAGATTTCCTAGTGATCTAAACAAGGGTTTTTGAGTCCCATCATGCATTCCTAGGTACTTTCTTATGACTTCAGTAAAATAGGAGGGTAAGGTGTGTCTACCATAAACAGCAACCATTCAACTTATTAAACCCCCTGTGTTTCATTTTTTTATTTTCTGTATTTTCAGGGAGGGGTCTACAGGGTGTTCAGGGTCTCACTACTAGATCGGAGTCGTAGTTATTCTCCTGTTTACAGCCTCCCAAGAGCTGGGAGGATTACAGGCATGCTCTGCTATGACCAGTCCCTTGTTTCTCCCATGTGACATTTCAATCCTTTTATTCTGACACTGAGGTTGATTATAGATAGATTTTTTTGTTATGCTTTATTTGTGTGTGTTTCTTTTGAGAATTATGTTGCAAGTAAAATTTATAGTAATTTCATGTCACATTCCAAAAAATTACAACTAAAATTAATATATATGTTCCCCAATAAATTAAGCAATCCTAGTAATGATACTGTGCTCCTTTTCTTAAAATAAGAAACAGTGATTACAAAGTGGCACACAGCTATTTATTTTTCTTTATTAACCAATTTGTTACAATTGTGAAAAAAATAGATTCTTTTGTTTCACTTATCTTTGTGACATTTTCTGGACTAATTTTAATTAACTTTTGATTTGATGTCAAAACACTCTGGTTCCCTTAAATGTCAAATTTTAAAATACTGACATTTTCTTGGAAAGAGCAAGGACCTGAACAAGTTAATTAGGGAGTGCTGGTCACTCAGAGCTTCCTGTGCAAAAGTCAGTTCATTTTGTAGGGAAGACTGTTTCCCCTGAAGGCAGAAGAGCATTTTTCAAATGATAATGGAATTACTTTCAATTCTAAGTTGTGTTCCCAGGTCTTTCCTCACCTGCGGGAGAACAGATCATGTGTTTCTTCTAATTCAAATCTCTGAGAATAATCAGGGAATTCATTATACTTATTGTTTAAGTTTCTTGTGAACAAGAATTTGTCAGTGTGTTTACCTAACATTAATAACTGTGTTCAACACACAAATACTTCAATAGATGCTTCCTGAATTAGTGCTGCAGGAAAGAACAACAGAGATATATTCAAAATGAAGATTTTGATTCATACTGAGGGTGAACAGGGTTGAAACGTTCTAAGAAATATTTCCACTGGGGCCGGACAAGTAGCACAGCATATTAAAGCACTTGCAAGCAGGTGCAGGGGCTGTGATTCAATGCCTTGGCCTGTGCTGGCCCCAAACCTAGGGCATGCAATACAACAATTGAGATTGGGCGTGGTGGTGCATGCTTGTAGTCCCAGCTCTTGCAAGGCTGTAGACAGGCGGATCACTAAAAGTCTGATCAAGTA
>PVKA01031293.1:0-26404 GCA_004027165.1 Ctenomys sociabilis | reverse complement strand
ATAGATAGATAGATAGATAGATAGATAGATAGATAAATAATTTTTTTTTAAAGAAGGCAGAAACATAGCAGACATGAAAGTTCACACCCTTCTTTCTGCCAAGGAGCCACCTCTTTCTTCAACATCAGTTGAGAGTTAGGTTCTTCAGGTACAAAGCTTCTGTTGCCCACTCATACTGTTTAGTAAATATTCTTTTATTCCAGCCAAAGGAGGGTCTTGTCACAGATTTATACATAGGCATTAATTGGGATGTTCTTGAAAGGCTATTCATTAGCTCCAGCTCCTGAGTTTTGATCTCAGGTTTTTTAGTGTCTACAGACACAGTGATTGGCTTGGAGAGGATGGTCCCTGATGCAGTTTTCCATGGCTATGCTTATGTCCTTCATTATCTCTGCATGGAACTTGTGTGTTCCATGTGATCAGTTCAGACTTTCTTTTCATACTTTCTGTTTCAGTTTTCATATTCTTTTAAGCTACCAGAAATCAAACTCAGGTTCTTGTCCTTGCCAGGCAGGTGCTTATGTTGCTGAACTATACCTCCAGACCCCTTACTTACTTCCTTTACATAGTTAGACAATCTCTTTCCACATCTCCATGAATTGGGCAGCTTGGGTGATGGTGTAGATGGTGCCAGTATTGCAGACTTCGATTAAGTGCCAAATCAACATCTAGGCAGCACAATGTGCCACAAGAATGTGCCAGCCCTAGCCACATCAAGCTGCTGAGTCTAAACCCTGGCAACTACAGGGTTACTGCACAGCGCTTCGGAGCTCTTCTGGAGTGGTCCAGCTCCAGCTCCAGCTCCAGTGTAAACACAGAGAGGCCAGGAGGCCCAATATACATTGTTTTTGTATCCATAATTTTAATTAAGTAGCTTGAACTTTTACATACTTTCAAGTGTCTGAGAAAGAATTTTACCCAATCCTTTAAAAAATATTTGTTGCATGTTTTCTACATGCCTGAAATGGCTAGGATTTGCAGGAACATGATGGAGCAAGTCACCACTGGTCCCTAATCAATAAGCAGAAAGTCATCTTATGGACTATTTATCCAACTTATTAGGAAGAATATATTTTTAAAATCTTTGCTTTTCCTATGTTGACACTTTTGTATATAGAGATGTTCTGAAGGCAGATTGGTAGTAACATAGTTTTCTATTAGATTACTGCATCTACCTTATATTTACTAATGGCTCATTTTATCCATGATTATGTTGAATTCATTAATTTCCATCTCAAAGAGTAAATTTTCACTTACTTATGCAAATACTTAAGTATATCTTCTAAGATTGTAAACCTATGTTTTATTGGATATATAAGATAGTAATTCTAAAACATGTGAATTATACTTCTTGGCATATGTCAGACAAGTATGTTTATTGATAGATCTGTGAAATGAAGGCTTGAATGTTTGTATTTGCCATATTTATGCAGTGCTTCCCAATACAGATAAGTAATAAGCAGGAAAAGAGTTCTATATCTGCAAAGGAATAAACTTTCTGAAAGAAACAGATCTGGCTTAAGAATCCAGTGCATCACACCCTCTTCTGTTGTCAGTCACTTTTCTGCTTCTGATACCCCTGCCTTCACCTTGTAAGGACCCTGATGATATGAGCCCACCACATAATCCAAAACAATCTTTCCATGTCAAAATCCATAACATAATCACATCTATACAGGTACTGTTGCAATATAAGTTAACATATTCATCAATTCAAGGACTTAGATGAGCCCATCTATGAGAGGTATTATTTTGTCTACTTAAATCACTGAACTGGAGGAACTCATAACCAACTGGAGAAGACATACAAGTGATCCATAAACTTATTTACTATATCTACCTTGCTATATTTTTCCACACCTCACTGTATAGATACATATTTGGGCAAATGTTAATCTTTCTGAATCTTACATATTTCACCTGTAAAATGTAAAAAAATCCTAATTAATATTGGAACATCTTATAATGTTCTCATTTTACAAATATCTACTACATGTACCAGGCACAGTGCCAACTATTAAGGATACAAGGACAACTAAAAAACTAACCTAAGCTTAGCACAATGACCCAACTCTATAATCCCATCTACTCAGGAGGCTGAGGCAGGAAGATTTCAAATTTGAGTCGAGACTTCAAAACTTAACTAGATCCTATCTAATATGAAATCAAATGGGCCAAGAAAATAGTTCAGTGCTCTTGATTTTTCTGTACTCAACAAACTTTCCAAAAGGTGCAGCTTCTTTGATTTATTTCTGTAATCACATTGCACAGTACAGGATAAAAAGAGAGACACCCTGCATTTTGCTTTTCAAACTGCACACTTCTCCCTCAAACTGGCTGTCATTACATCCTGCTCTTTTCATATGTCATTGTCATATTTTAAAAAATATTTTTTTATTCTCCTCCATCTAGAGGGCTTGGCAGGCTAAAGAGATCACAGGTGACCCCTCTCTTCACCCAGAGAACTACAGTGGGCCTACAAAGAGCTCTGACTTCATCCATTCATTCATCCTAGAGCTCTGAGATTGCTGGTGACCCCTACTTCCACCCAGGGGGCCCAGGCAGTTTTGGTGAGATTGCTGGTGACACACTAGGGCCCTGGCTGGGGATCACAGGATGGAAAAGTTAAACTAGCAGCCCAGAAAATTCTGAAGCAGCAGTTAGGTGAACCAGCATAATGCTCGAAAACATAAAAAATAGGAGGGAAAAAATGGGGTCATCACCCCCTTTTTTTTCTTTCTTTTCCTTATTTTTTCTAAAGATCTGGGAAGAACTCCAGTTGCAGAAGACTAGTCCCATCCCCCAAATTCAGAGGCCAATCCAGACTCATGGCCAGCACAGATCCACTGGTTAACTTGTGTAAAGTACACATTGCTAGCATCTGACTTGGACTTTGAAGAGAACTTTAGACAGTAGAGGAATTTTACAACTTTGACCTTTCACTGTCTGATTTGTTTCCTTTGTGTATTCAACTGAGTTGGTGTATTTTTGTTTAGTTTGTTTTTCTTTTTCTTTTTCAATTTTGTCTTATTTTGCTCTTCTTTCTATATGTTTGTTGGTTGGTTCCTTTTTTCCATGTGTGGCTATTTTTGTTTTTTAGGGTTTTCCCCCATTCTTTTCTATTTATTTTACAGCTTAATTCTCTAACCTTTCTTTTGGCTTACTTCTTCACCTTTTTATACCCATCTATTAACTACCTCACTTGGTCTTATGATACTTTCATGAAAGTAGACATTGTCTCATCTCCTTGCATCAACTCTTCCCTCTTGTATCCTAAAGTTACCCAAAATTTGGATGATTGCCTTCTATGCTCCAGCCTTGCTCTTACTATATTTAACCTCACTCATCTCTCTATCCTACCCTATCCCTTTTAACCTCCCTCCCAAATACAACAGGGTAAATCACTCTCACACGTGACAAAATAATTGCGTACAAGTTACTAGTACAAGTGGAATTACATTGTGTAATTGTAGAACTTGCTCCTGTGATTAAAGATATCAGGCTAACAATTACTACAGTTTGTCAATAGCCAGCCTGTGCTTGAGTTTGTTATTATTGCTAACTGTACTACTTTAATCAGGATAGCACACTTGTTATAATCAGTTCTTTTCTGCATAACAACACTGAAATTGTAAGGTGTTACAGCCATCGTCATACTCCAGTATCAAAAAATGGGCACTGAGTCAAATAGACAGAATTTTACACCCTTAATATATATATTTGGAAGTTAGGATCTTAGTATAGACATAAAGGTCAAAAATCATCTATATGCACATCTCTAAGACATCCTAAGGAACAGACATTTCCTAGGGAAAACTATCAGAACTACCAGGGATAAAGTTATCTAATGTAAGAAATTTACAAGCACCAACACAGAAAATAAAGTAAAATAAAAGTGGAAAAATATAAAAATGAGAAGATGAAGAAGCAAAACAAAACCTGAGCCATCCAGCCCACAAAAGCAAGTCTAGAGCACAAACAGAGGAAATCAGAAGCAATTCCCTGGTTCTTCCTGAAATGATAGCAGCAGAGGTGAAAAAACAAATGAAATGTGCTCTAGAAAAAATGATCTCAGGCCAGTGAGATAACTTAGAGGACTAAGCGCCTGCTTAGGCAAATTCGAGGAACAGATTTCAATCCCTGGCACCACATGCAGCACCAGCCCTGCCCCCAGGTAAGCTGAGCTGGCACATGCCTGTAATCCCAGCACTGGGGAAGCTGAAAACAGGAGGATCACTATGAGTCTAAGCTGCATAATGAGACCCCGTAACAACCAAACACATTAAAAAAGGAAAAGAAAAAGTGATCTCTAAAGTGAAAAAAGAAATGATAATCAAAATGAATGACATTAGAGCAGACACCAATCAAAAAAGTAAAAAAATTAAAAAAAGAATACTAAAATGAACAAGAAAAAGAATCAATGAAACAGATCCAAACAGAAGTCCAGGAAATTAAAAACTCCTTTCCAGATATATGCAGCTGATCAAATGAAAGCAAGGATAGAGTAACAACAGATCTAGAAAACAGGATTGCGACTAGTGACCAAGAAAAGAAAGGTAGAGTGAAACCATGCGGTAAGACAGGTCTTAGGTGGTAGAGAACATAGGAAGTCACTTAGGTAGACATGAGATGGGACAAAACTATGGTCAACCAACAAGATTACAAGCCTGTGGCTCAAGTAAAATTGATTAAAGCTAGTACCAAATGAGAAGTAAGTCACTTAGCAAGCAGGCATAAATACTGGGCAGGGTCTCTTCCTGTTGGGAGTTAGTGACTCCTTTGGGCTCTTTCAAGGTGATTGAAACCTATTTAGACTATTATTCCCTGATGCCCAACCCTACGGAAGTATGTGCCTATATTTGTTTCTTCTTTTGTCTTGAGGTCTGGTCCATAGCCTAGGAGTGTCTGTTACAAAGTCATCTTGTTTTCCATATCATCCTTGAGGATCTGGCTCTGTCTAACAGCCTATGATATTTGTATATAATTCAGCTGCCTACAATATGCCCCCCTCTGAGAAAGTAACCTGAACTGCCATGAGGAAACCATGGAAGATGATTCTTCTGGCTTCTTCAGGCTGAAAGGGGTCATAGTTGTGAACCAGCAGTCAGAGACACTCCCCAGAGTTTCTATCTAAAGGCCCTCAATAGACACCAGGAATTTTCATCTTGGGTAGGCATGGGACAGCTTTAATCTAAAGAAAAATCAAAGAAACTAATATGCATGGGTCAAATAATCACAATAGGATAGTTATGAATACAGTAAAAAATGATTTTCATCAAGTAGACAGTAGTGACTTCGCATAAAAATGATAAAGATAGGGTCCAGGGGACCACAGTATGTTATATACCATTGATTTGATATCTACTATTTTGAACAACTATTGACACATTAGAAAAGACAGCTTCCAAGGGCCAAGCCACTTGGGCCACCCCTCCTGTCCCTCTGTCGGACAGGAGCTTTCTTTCCCCCAGTTAATATTTTCTGCTCATAACCTCCATTTGTTCCTAAAATTCATTCTTTAGTTTTAGAGAACACAATTTGTCCCAGGTATGTTTCAGGTCAGGATTTTCATTTTTCCAGTATATCATTTGGAGATCATCCACCATGAGATCATATTTTCCCCTGTGTCACTATGGCCATTAGTGTAGTATACTGTACAGTTAATTGCATGGTTTTCTTTAATGAAAATCAATTAGTGTATTAAATCAAAATATTGAACTGACTGTAGACTATCAGACAACATTCTGATAAAGTTACTGACTTCTTTAGTCTTTATACTATATTGTCTTCATTTATTTGATTCATATTTATGATTTATCCTGGTTGACTTTGTTATTCATTAACTCCTTAAAAGATTTATAATGTTTTAAATTTTAGTTTTCATTTTTGCCTGCTTAATATTCCATCTCCTTCCAGGACATTTTTTTTCACAATTACCTCTTTTAATAATGCTAGATACATTTGATTAATAAGTTGTCTAGGATTTTTGTATCTTTGCTCTTGCATGTGATAACTTATAATTTTCTATTTCTTCGTTGTTGTGATCAAAGATATGCTAGCTTTACAAAATGGGTTGCAGAATGTTGTCTGATAGTCTACAGAAGACTTCATATAGGATCGAGATAAATCATTCCCCAAATGTTTGATAGAACTTATATGTACAATCATCTGGACCTAAAGTTTTCTTTATTGGAAAATATTTTAAAGTATTTATTTTTTACCTTACTGAAGAATCAAGCTCAAAATAGTTGACTTCAGTCAGATTTTGAGTCTGATATTTGTCAAAATTGCATACTTTTAAATTTGTTTTATATGGTTTACTTTGCAAAGCTCTTCATAATATCTTTACAAAAACAGTTACTGCAAATCTGTTTATACCCTCATGTACTATGTTTGCATTTTCTCCATTTTATTTAATGACTTTTGCCAATGATTGATCATAATTCTTAGGCCACTGAAACTACCAGTTACTGACTTCTTTAGTCTTTATACTATAGTGTCTTCATTTATTTGATTCATATTTATGATTTATCCTGGTTGACTTTGTTATTCATTAACTCCTTAAAATATTTATAATGTTTTAAATTTTAGTTTTCATTTTTGCCTGCTTAATAACATAAGTATAGAAGATAATAAATTATTTGAGAATAGTGAAAAAAAAGGAAGAAAAGAAAGGTATCACTAAAAAAAGCAAGAGACCATGAAAACTCAATCCAACAGCTCCAAGACAAAACAAAGACAACAAACATAAAGCTGATTGGAATTGCTGAGAAAACTGGAACCTGCACAAAGCCATTGCATTCCTCTTCACAGAAATAATGTCACAAAACTTTCAAACATGGATAAAGAATTTGATATCCAACTCAACAAAGCGTATAGATTCTGAAATACCCACAGCCAAAGTAAATGCATCCACAAGCATATAATAATCAGTATTCCCAAAATTCAGCACAAGAACAAAATATTAAAATCCTATAGAGAAAAGAAACAAATCACCTTTAAAGGAAAGCTCGGCAGAAACACAACAGACTGCTCAACACAAACACTCAAATAAAAGACAGCTTGCAGTGAGGTATCTCAAAATCTAAAAGAAAAGAGTCAATGAAGAAGTAAAAAAAAAAGAAATCTTCAACCCAGGTTTATGTAGCTTGAAAAACTATCCTTCAAAGTCAAATGGAGAAATAAGATATTTCCATGACAAAGAACAACTGAAGAAATCTATACTCATCAAACCAGCTCTTCAGAATGTTCTGAAGGACATACTACAAAGAGGACATGAAGATAACAAACACAAGAACATCAGTAGAAAGAAGCCATCAGGCAGTGGGGCAATTAAAGGGAGGAGAAAGATAGGGAACTACAGGATAATATGAAAAAAAAAAAAGCAGTACATATCAGGTATAGCCATCAATGTAAATACTCTCAGCTCACCCATCAAAATAAACTGACTGTGTAGAATGGATCAAGAAACAAGATGCAACAATATACTGGATTCAAGAAGCACATTTAACCCGAAAAGTTATTCATGGAGTAAAAGTCAAAAGACAGAAAACAATACTCCATGCCACAGAAACCCAGAAAAAAACAGCAGTACCTGTACCATTTGCAGGTAATATAAACTTTGAACCAAACCTGATCAAAACAAAGAAAATCACTACATATTTCTTAAGAGAAAACTCCAAGAGCAAGTGATAACAATCTTAAATACATGTGCACCAATTAGCAGTGCATCCAACTATGTAAAACAAACATTAACAGACATGAAAAATCAAATAAAGACTAGCAACTGTGGTGGAGGATACACCACTCATATAGAGAGATCAAGGACAAAAAATTCAACAACAAAATATCAGAATTAAACCAAGCCAGTGAACAAATGAACTTAACATATATCTACAGATTGTTCCATCCCCTATCAACAGAATATATATTCTTCTCATCTGCACATGGGATTTTCTCTAAAATAGATTATGTATTAGCCCACAAAATTTCCCTAAGTAAATGGAGAGGGATTTAAATCATTCCACTATCTGAAAATAATATAAGGAGACTGGAAATCAATGGCAAAAGAACATACAAAAAGTACATAACTACATGTGAATTAAACAATACCCTTCTCAACAAGCAATGTGTCAGAGAAAATTAAAGATGAAATTAAATAATATCTACAATTAAATGATAATGCAGGTACAACAGACTGAAATTTATGAAATATAATGAAAGCAATCATACCATGGAAATTTATAGTAATAAACTCTTCCATCAGAAAAACAGAATAAGCTCAAATAAACAATTTAATGTTGAACCTCAAACTTCTAGAAGAACAAATTTAACCCAAAACTTGTATGAGGAAGGAAATTATAAAGGTAAGAGCAGAAATTAGTTCAACTGGGACCAAGAAAACAATATAATGACTCAATGAATGGAAACGTTGATTTTATTTTTTCAATTTAAATTTAGTCTTTTATGTATGTATTCATTTATATAGTACAAGGCCTCACTATGTAACTCAGACTTGTAGAGATTCTCCTGTCTCAGCCCGCACAGCAGTGGGATTACAAGCATGTGCCACTATGCCCAGTTTCAGTGATCAACAAGATGCGTCCAGGATTTTGGGGTTGACGTGGCATGTGGCACTAGGGATCAAACCCAGGTACTTGTGCTTGCCAGGAAGGCACTTAGACTGGTGAACTATCTTCCCAGCCTGAAAAAGTCAATACTTTGAAAGAATAAGTGCAATTGATAGATCATTAGCTAACCTTATCAAAAAGAAGAAGAAGAAAACACACACACACACACACACACACACACACAAATTCAAGCAATTAGAAATGAAAGAGAAGAAATCACAATGGAGCCTACAGAAGTCCAGAAGAGCACCAAGACCTACTTTGAAAACCTGTACCCAACTAAGATAGGAAAATACAGAAGAAATGGATAGATTATTTGACCATCAAATTGACAAAACTCAAGCAAGGAGACACAAAAATTCTAAAATAACCCAATATCAGCCAATATGAAATTAAAAATGTGATTAAAAACTTATCAATAAAGAAAAGCCAAGGTTGTCCAAACAGATTCACTATTGAATCCTAAAATAAATTTAGAGAAGAACTAATGCCATTAATGTTGAATTTCTGTAAGGAAATTGAAAGGGAAGCAATAATTTCAAAATCATTCCTGGAAGCAAGTATTAACTTGATTCCAAAAACAAGCAAGAACTGGAACAAAAGAGAAAACTGCAGGCCAGTCTCCCTAATGGACATACATGCAAAGGTATGTTCAATACCTCAATAAGGTATTGGTAAACAGAATGCAACAAATCATCAAGAAGGTTACACAGCATGTTGCAATGGGATTTACCCCAGGTATGTAGGGATGGTACAACATACACAAATACAACAAATGTAGTACACCATGTCAATAGAATCAAAGATAAGAATCACATGATCATCTCCATAGATATATAAAAAGCATTTGACAAAGGTAGTCATTCAAGAAAAAAAAATCTACAGAAAATTGGAATACGTAGTCTTTATCTCAATTTGAGAAAAGCAAATTATTCTAAACTAAGATCCAACATCACTCTAAACAGTCAAAAATTGAAATCTTTCACTCTAAAATCAAACAAGACAATGATGTCCACTACTTCTATTAAATATATTTCTGGACACATTTTCAAGAGCACTTAGACAAGAGAGAGAGATAAAAGGAATAAGGATAGTAAAGGAAGAAGTGAAATTATCATTGTTTTCAGGTGACATGACACTCTACATAGAAGACCAAAAAAACTTGTAGATTTAATTAGCAAATTCAGCAGTGTATCTGGATACAAAGTCAACACTCAAAAATCGATACCATTCCTGTAAACAAGCAACAAACTCAAGAGAAAAAAATTAGGGAAACTGTAATATTTATAATAACATTCAAAAAATACTTAGCAATAAATCTAACAAAGGAAATAAAAGATCTATATATGGAAAATTACAGTACTCTGAAAAAGGATGTTGAAGAAGATATCAGAAAGTGCAGATATCCCTTGTTCATGTATAAGAAGAACCAACATAGTAAAAATGGTCATACTCTCCAAATTTTTAAACAGATGAATACAATCCCAATCAAAATACTATTAGCATACCTCACAGAACTAGAGAAAAACAGTTCTAAATTTCATTTGGAAACAGAAGAGGCCTAGAATAGAGAAACAATTCTGGGCAACAAAGGTAAGGCAAGTCAGGAGGCATCACAATCAGCATGGTCCTGGAAATAAAACAGACCTGAGGATCAGTGGAACAGAACAGAAGATACAGGTGCAATGTCAAACACAGCCAGCCATATTATCTTTGAGAAAGGAGCCAAATTTGTTCACCGGAAGACAATCTCTTTTAATAAATGATACTGGAAAACCTGGTTTTATATATGCTGAAGACTAAAACTAGACACATACATATCACCAAGAACTAAGCTAAAGTCAAAATAGATCAAAGATCTACATATTAAAAATTAAACAATAAATGTACTAGTAGAGAAAATCCTTAGAAGTCTTGAAGACATAGGTGTAGGAAGGTTTCATGAACAAAACCAGCAAGACATGTGAAATAATATAAAGCATCAACAAATGGACTCTCAGCTCACTAGAAAGCTCTTGCACAACAAAAGAAGTCACTAACGGAGTGAAAAGAAAGCCCACAGAAGGGTAAAAATTATAGCTAGTTGTCCCTCAGACAAAGGAATTATACCTACAATATGTATAGAATTGAAAAAAAAAATTAGATTTGACTGACTTTAATGACCCAATGCAAAAATGGACATCTGAGATAAATACAAAGTTTCTCAGATGAACAAATACACATGGTAAATAAATACATGAAAAAATGTTCTACATCTTTGGTCATTCAAGAGATACAAAATAACCAACACGGACGTTCCCACTCACTCCAGAAAGAATGGCTCTCATCAAAACATCAAGCAATAATAAATGTTGGAGGAATCATGGGGAAAAGGAATACTTCTTCCCTATTGGGGGGTGTGTAGACTGGTGCAACCATTGTGGAAATTAGTATGGAGATTTCTCAAAGTAGGATTAGAATTCCTGCTTGATACCTCTTTCTGGGTTTCTTTCCAGTAGAATTAAAAACATACCACAGCAATATATGTGCACCCATGTTTATAGCAGCACAATTTGTAATAGCTTAATCTTAGAAACAACTCAAACATCCATCAACTAAGAAATGAATAGAAAAGGTATCATTTTTATAGAATAGATTACTACTCAGCCATGAAGAAAGATAATTGGGAGATTTTTACAGGTAAATGGATGCAACTCAAGACTACAGCCATAAATAAAGTAAGTAAACATCTTATATTTTCACTAGCATGAAAAACTAAATGAGTAAATAAGGTCCAAAATATATAATAAATGTAGTGAATTGGGCAGAAACTGTTCAAAATGATACAGGGAAACCTCCAAATGACACAGGAAGAAAAACTGACCTCCCAACCTAAAAGGTACCTGGAATGAGTTTGTGTTCTCTAAAACGAAAGAATGAATTTTAGGAACAAATGAAGGTTATGAGCAGAATATATTTTTTGAGGAAAAGAAAGCTCCTGTCCAGGCGAGGGACAGGAGGTGGAGCCTAAGCAGGTTGTGCCCGACAAGCTCTCTTTCAGGGACTTCTATACAGGAAAACCATGTGGTGAGGGGGTAGAGAAGACATAGGAACTTGCTTAGGCAGGCATGAGGTGGGACAAAACTATGGTCAACCAATGAGACTACAAGCACCATTACTCAGGTAAAATTGATTAAATCTAGGACCAAATGGGGAACCCAGTCACATAGCGAGTGGGCAAGGATATGAGAGAGGGTGTCTTCCTGTTAGGGAGTGAGCTAGTGACTCATTTGGGCTCTGTCAAGGTGATTGATGCCTATTTAGAATATCAATCCCTGATGCCCATTACTATGGAAGTAGGTAGCTGTGTTTCCTCTTTTGTCTTGATCTTGAGGTGTGGTTCATGGGAGTATCTGTCTCTTCCAACTTGTAAAGTCACCTTGTCTTCCGTCTTGTCCTTGAGGGCCTGGCCCAGTCTGACTGCCTATAATATTTCTATCTAATTCAGCTGCCTACAACAAAAATAGAAGAGAAACTATGATGGTGAAAGGGCAGAAGAAGAAAGGGAAAAAAAAAATATATATATATATATATATATATTATAAATAAGATAGCTAATGTAGTTATCTGCTAGTTTTTTTTAGTTCATTGAAAAGAAAGTTTTATGTTAATATTGTTTGAACAATATATCATGCCTATGTCTTATATACTGAATAATTACTCTGCACATAACAATGTACAATCTATTAATTATTCTTACTCTCCTAATATCTTGTTTTAAAAATTTCCCTTTTAGTTTTTATTCTTTTTAAAATAAACAAATTTAAAAACCTTTTATCTCTTTTCTGACTTTTACTAGTCACAATTATAGTAGTTAGTGATTACACTCACTGTAGAGGTTTGGTGTGTAACACTTTTTTTGGATCATCTAAGATATACTAGTGGTAGGCATTTATTTATTTATTTTACTTTAGGGAAGGGTCTACCTACAGGGTGTTCAGAGTCTCACTACTAGATCTGATCCCTAGTGGTCCACCTGTTTATGGCCTCCCAAGTGCTGGGATTATAGGAATGCACTACCATGCCCAGTCTCAATTGCCTTGTGCACAGGGTTGGTTTGGCATGCCTGGGGATTGAACCTCTGGCCCCTGCGGCTACTTGCAAGTACTTTAATCTGCTGAGCTATCTGGCCTGCCCTTCGTGTTAGTCATTTAGATGTTTGTTTCTATGCTAGCAAATAAATATGACAAAGACTTTAGCCTAACAAAATACATAGCATGTACTTGGTGCTAAATATATGACAGTTTCTGTCATTATACAATTAAATATTTGTTTTAAAATGAGGTTGCTCACTAGTAACCAACAACATAAAAGTAGGACAAACAGCTAGCCTAGCCTCATTATCTGATAGAGTGTGGAGAACCTGTGGCATGCATGCTGTTTTAATTGAAGACAAAATAAGTTAGCATAGCAGTATTTTTGTTCTCTTAACTAAAACTCCAGTTATCAGGTTTAATTGCAGTGTTGGCACTTTGTGATAAATACTAGATTTTGGTTCGCATTTTGGGTGTTTGTCTAAAATGTTTGCCCTCATTGACTCTAATATGCTCAAGTTCATGAATTTGCCATGTATGTGGCCATTTTATACAATCTGTTCAAAACACAATTTTATCATTTCGAAAACAGATGTAAGTCCAACTCTTAGATGTATCAAAGAAAAAACTGTACTAAAATCCAGAGAGTAGTATTTGTCATTAGAGAATGGTTATTACTAACCAAATTTTTCTTTTTTTTTTTTTTTAATTTTACTTTTGTTTTATTGAAGTACAAATATCAATGAGATAGTTTTAAGATAACTTGACAAGGTGGATTTCATCCAAATTTTTCTTAATTAAAATATATTTAGCAGCCTTCTTAGGCAGACACAAAGGCTGGGTGTTTGATGCCCTGGCCAACTTGTCTAGCCACCATGGAAGTATCTTAAATCTCTCTTACTGACATATTTTAAAGTTATCTCTTGCTCCTGTACATCCTCAACACAATACTCACTAGCGGGGAGCACTGGCTCTGCAAAAGGAAAACAAAATCTGTCTTTAAAATGTGTCTGTAAGAGGGCAAGGGAAATAGCTTGGTGGTATAGCACTTTCCTAGCTAACTGGAGGCTGGTTCAATTGCCAGCACTGTACAACAAACAAAAAGGTGTTCACATGCTTTGTAGCTTCAAAGACTACCCCTGCAGCTCATCCAGCCCTCTATCTACAGCAGCATTAGTCTCCTAGAGTCTCAGGGATTTCTTAACTTTTTTTTCCTGTTTCTAGGAATGAGTGAGCACTGCCTGCCACTTTCTTACTTCTCCGCATGTGAACTCAGGACTACAACTCTGTCTCATCATTTCATTGACACCTTATAGTAGGGAGAGGAATATTGTATGCCTGTGTTTAAGATAAAACTTAGTCATACTAGCTGAAGAGCTCAGGGCAATTCTCAACTGTTTCCTATGTCTAAGTCATCTTGCAAGATAACTAAAAACAATCAAATAACAAAAACAGAAAGCACATGAAAATCAGAGCATGGTACAAAGCAAAGAATTATTTTTAAAAACACTTATTTTTACAAAATTATAAACCCTTCACTACAAAATTTCTACAACCTTTCACAGTTGCCTTCTACATGCTAACACTAGGAGTATCAACAGTGGGAAATCAGTACACTAAATATTGGACTTCCATGACAATTTATTACCTTTTTTTTTAACCTTTAATAACTCTTTCAAAGACAGCATCTCCTACCACATTCTTCCTAGAGTTAATTGTTACCTCTTTCACATTTTTTAACCTTATGTTTTCCCTCAATGTGGCAGTTGATTCTGATTAAGAAGAAATCTAAATAAGTTTAGGAGCACAAGTGGATATCTGAGAGAGTGGCATTCTAGGTTTAACAGGAAGTACAAAGTCCCTAGGTAGGAGTTTGGCAAGGAGCGTGGTTGAGCTAGATTGAAATGAGTAAGGAAGAGAGGAGAAGAGAAAGATCATAAAGGACCTTGTTCATCATTGAATAATTAGATGTGTTTTCTACGTATTATCAAAACAAGATATAATATTCAAAACAATGTGAAAAACAATTGTCTTAATATCCCCTCCTATGATGAAATCTATTAGTTTGTTTGTTTGTTTGTTTCTCTCTTTCTTTCTTTCTTTCTTTCTTTCTTTCTTTCTTTCTTTCTTTCTTTCTTTTCTTTCTTTTAAATCTATTAGTTTCAATTTGTCTTTGATTAAGCCAGGGGCCATGAAGATAGCTCAGTAGCATAAGCATTTGCCTTGCAAGGACAATGGCCTGAGTTCAATCCCCAGTTCTGCCAAAAAAAAAAAAGATTAACCCAGAATATTCCAAAAAAAAAAGGTGGCTTTTTTAAAAGTATCTTTTTCAAATTATGAAACATTGAAATGTATTTAACATTTTAAGAAATGTATCAATAGGTTTTATTTATTTATTTTTATTTTTATTTTTTATTTTTTTTTTGTCTTTTTTGAGACAGGGTCTCACTGTGCAGTTCAGGCTGGCCTTAAGCTCACTTTGTAGCTCAGGCTGGTCTCGAACTCACAACAATCCTCCTGCCTCAGCCTCCCGAGTGCTGGGATTACAGGCATGCGCCACCACGCCCGGCGGTTTTATTTAATTTTATGTGACAGGAAATGCAATTTGAAAGAGGTTAAGGAGAAAAACGTTTTTTTGAATGTACAAAATTCAAGTTTAGGCTTCTACTGCAGTCTGACTGAGAACCAAACAATGTCACTTGGACAGTTTCTGTTGATCCCACATGCTCTTCTAATATTGACCTCATGCCTTCTTCTTTGGAGATGGCTACTATGCCTCTGAGGCAAATCGAGTGGGAAAAGACAGAGAAACTCTGGGAAGGCATAACATCATATTAATTCTAGTGGTGTCACATACAAATCTTTTCCTCCAAACAATAACATACAAGATCTCATTCATTAGCTATACACATTCATTTGCTATACACAAGGGTGTAGATTAGTGGTATAGAGCTTGGTTAGCATGTTCCAGGCTCTGGGCTCCAGAAAACAAACAAACAAAACCCCCAACACATTTGCTTTTCTTAGTTCTAAATCTATGATATCTGTTCAGTGTATAATTCACTGAGTCAGATCTACGTTCAAATCCTCTTGCATAAAAAACTAATGCTATGTAACATATTTGGTAAATCCCAAAACATCCAACATAAATCTTTTCCTTAAGGTGCCATTTATGGAAGCCAGAGTAAGAACCCTTTGGACTTGAAGTGAAATATAGTTCTGCAGTTAACAAGTCTGCTACTCTAGTTCTGCTACATAGAATTTTTCTTTTGTTGTTAAGAATGAAATGATTAATGGCATATTAACAGACTATTTTTCCTCTGGTAAGGAAGACAGGGGGAATGAATGACTTCTAACAGATCTCCTTATATGCATGTTTATAGTTTACTTTGCTTATTATAGACAAATCTTAAATCATGTATGTTGCCTTTATCTGTTGTTTGTTTACACCTTTGGATTATTAGTAAAGGGTTCTTTTTGTTGGTTTTTTATTTGTATAAATATTTAATACTAAATATTTTGAGACATTAAAGATACAGACAAGTTGCCTTAGGCCTCCACAATTATAAGAGGTGCTCAAAGCAGTAAAGTTTAACTTCTAGATATTTGTTAGCACAGCAAACTGCTTAAATGTGTATGCATTTTTTGTCTTTTTTTAATTTTCTATTTTTTTTAATAAAACAATCCAACACAGATCAGCAGTCCACAATAGAAGTGGGTTATCCACAGATTTTGTGGACTTGAGCCATTCACAGCTTACTATATTAATATGGTTTTACTTTATATATCTCCATTTTTATACTTTTCTGCTGGATACTTAAGACCAAGTTAAAGCAAGATGTATATAAAAAGAAATGTAACTTTTGAATCAGATAAGGTCAGTCAGGTACACTCAGGGTTTATCCTGTAACCCTGTACCACACTATGTAGCTCCCTTGTCAGTGTCAGCCATGCAGATGAGTCATGACCATTGCTTGACCGATTTTCTCTCTGTGGAAGCCTAAAAGAATGTTTTCTCTCTATGTGACTCTCCTTAGGCACACTATATGTCATTGATCACATTCCTCTGTGGCCACATAATCTCCTTGATCAGAAAATTTGGGGTGCAACTGAGTTACAATACAAATTCTCCTGTCATAAGTCTTCACTGAACTTGAAAGGCTAGGGCCAAAATATTGGCTGACATTGCAGCCTTTCTTTCTCTCCAATTTTTGATCAGCAAACTTAAGTTGTTAACACTCAAGAAGAGAAGCTAATTATAATCCCGCAACATATGCAGTTCAGTTTACCCACACTATTTTTCTAAATATCAGACATCATAGGCATAACATGGAACATGTATTTTCCATCAAGTATTGATATATTAAATTCTAAGTCTGTACAGAATATGAAGGAAAAAATAGGAATTAACACATATATATTTACAGAGATATTTGGAAATCTATCCATATACAGTATTGTAGCAAGACTATCCTGTGACATTTTTCGTCTTATTTTTCATTTATTACCCTTTAAAAATTTTTATTTGAAAGACAGTATAGTAATAGTTGGTATGTACATATTTAGAAGAAGTACATATTTAGAAGGCCAAAATGACAGGCATTTGAAATGTAACCTTTCTATTATACTTTGTTAAATTCAGTGCAGTTGCTTGGTTCACAGGTATTAGCATATATATTTAGTAGGAGTGAGAATCTCACCGCTTAACTGATAGTTTCAAAAACCTGCTGTTTCTCAGGATCATTGTCTTACCCATCTAGTGTGTATAAATGAATGGTTTTGCCCCTGTCATGTTTCTCAGTTTTTCTCCTTGCCCTCTACTCATTGTCCAATCCTCAGTTTTTCACTTTCCTTTTAATTGTCTTATACCTTTCTATTTGCATTTGTTCTTTAGAGTTATACTATGTAGACTATACGATATTTGCACATGTGAGTCTGGTTATTTTGCTTATAAGTATATCTTCAAGTGCATTCCACTTAAATATGAAGGCTTCAAGTTTATCATTCTTTACTGCTGAGTAATACTCCATTGTATAAAAATACCACATCTTTTTCAGCCATTCCTCAAGTGACGGGCATCTTGGTTGCTTCCAAGACTTGACCATCACAAATTGTGCTGCTATAAACATAGATACACATATATCTCTATGATACAATGTTTTCAGTTGCTCTGGGAAAATTCTCAGGAGGGGGATAGCTGGCTTGAATGGGATTTCCAGACCTAGTTTTTCATAGAGTCTCCCCAATGATTTCCATAATAATTTCATCAGTCTACATTCCCACCAGCAGTGGAGAAGGGTTCCCTTTTCCCCACAATCTCCAACATTTGTTGTTGGTTGACTTTTTTTATGATAGTCATTCTTTCTGGGGGTGAGATGGTATCTCAGTGCTGTTTTAATTTGCATTTCACGGATGACTATTGATCTGGAGCATTTTTTTCATATATTTATTCACTTCTCTAATTTCGTCCTCTGAGAAGTATGTGTTCATCTCAGATGCCCATTTCTTGGATTGGGTCTTTAAATTTAGGGGCCCTAATGTATTTTTGTTCTTTATAAATTCTACAGAACAGACCTTTGTCTGCTTATGAGTCAGGATTTTTTCAAAATTTGTTGAAAAATGTCTTTCCACATTGTTGGTAATTTCTTTTGATGGGCAAAAACTTTGTAATAACAGTCTGTCCCAGTTGTTAATTCTTTCAAGTGTTTCCCATAGAAATACATGTTTGTTCATGAACTCTTTGCCTACCCCTATGTCTTCAAGAGCTCCTCCTACTTTCTCTTCCAGGAGATTGAGTGTTTCTATTTTAATGTTAAGATCTTTAATTCATTTTGACGTTAGCTTAGTGCATGGTTATAGACCTGGATCAAGTTTTAGTTTTCGGCATGTGATGAGCCAATTTTTCTAGTACCATTTGTTAAAGATGCTATCTTTCTTCCAGTAAGCTTGCTTGGCCCCTTTGTTGAAGATCAAGTGGTTGAGTGTGTTCCTGGAGGCCTCTGCATCTTCTAGTCTATTCGATTGATCCTCAGGTCTATTTCGTTGCCAATACCATGCTGATGTTACCACAGTAGCTTTATAGCGTAACTTCAAGTCAGGAATTGTAATTCTTCCTGTCTTGTGTTTGTTGGCCAGGATTGCCTTTGCTATTTTAGGTCTTTTCTGGTTCCAAATAAATTGTAGGAATGATTTTTCTGGGTCTGGGACGTATTTTCTTGGCAGTTTGATAGGGATTGCATTGAATCTGTAAAACAATTTTTGGAGTAGGGCCATCTTCACGATGTTGGTTCTTCCTATCCAAAAGCAGGGAATATCTTTCCATTTTCTGAAATCCTCGAGGATCAATTTTTGCAGAGTACTATAATTTTCCATAAAACGATCTTTAACTTCTTTAGTTAGATGAATTCCAAAGTATTTCATTTTCCATGATGCTATTGTAAACGGTACTGTTTCTCTAATTTCCCTCTCAGTGTGCTTGTTATCTGTGTAGAGGAATGCTGTTAACTTTTGGGTACTGACTTTGTATCCTGCTGTGCTACTAAATTTGTGTATCAATTGTAGTAGCTTCTTGGTAGAGTGTTTTGGGTCTTCCAACTAAAGTATCATGTCATCTGCAAATAATGATAACTTCTTCTTTACCTATTCTTATTCCGTTTATTTCTCCCTCTTCTCTAATGGCTCTAGCTGATGATTTCAGAACTATATTGAATAGGAGGGGTGATAGAGGACATCCTTGTGTTATACCATATATGAGAGTAAAAGATTTCAGCTTTTCCCCATTTAGAATTGTACTAGCCATTGGGAGGTGATAGATGGCTTTATTAGATTGAAGTAGAGGCCATCTGTTCCAATTTTCTGTAGGATTTTGAACATGAATGACTGCTGGACTTTGTCAGAAGCCTTTTGACAAAGGATCAAGTTTTGAGAGGATTGAGAGGATCATGTGGTTTTTATTTTTTGCTCTTTGATGTAGTGTATTACATTTATTTTTTGCTCTTTGATATAGTGATTTATAGATTTGTGAATGAATATTGAACCATCCTTGCATCCCTAGGATGAATTCTACCTAGTCATGGTGTATGACCTTCTTGTGACTTTCTGTATTCTGTTTGGTAGGATTTTATTGAGGATTTTTACATCTATGCACATGGGGGAGATTGGCCTATAGTTCTCCTTTTTAGTTGTGTCTTTCCTTGGTTTTGGTATCAGCATAATTGTCTCCAAGAATGATTGTGGGAGAACTGTTTCATTTTCAATTTCATTGAAGAGTTGTGGAGTGTAGGGATTATATCTTCTGTAAATTTCTTGTAGAATTCAACTGTGAATCCATCAGAACTTGGAATTTTCTTTGTCAGAGGCTTTTTATTACATTTCATATTTTGTTGGCTGTTATTGGGCTATTGACAGTTGTTATATCTTTTTGATTCAGTTCTGGTAATTTGTACCTTTTGAGGAATCTGTCCATTTCAGCTGTGTCTTCTATTCTGTGAGTGTATAGATTATCAGAGTAGCTATTGATGATCTGAATTTCCATTGGGTCTGTGGTGATTACACACTTTTCATTCTTTATTGATTGTATTTGAATTTTTCATTTCCTCTTTTTTTTATGAGGTTAGCTAGTTGCTCATCGATTTTATTCAGTTTTTCAAAGAACCAGCTTTTTGATTCATTGATTCATTGAACTGCTTTCTTCATCTCAGTTGAATTTATTTCTGCTCTAATCTTTATGATTTCTTGCCATCTTTGTGCTCTGAGTTTGCTTTGCTCTTCCTTTTGTAAAGGGTGGAAGTGCTGCATTATTGTGTTTATTTGTTCCCGTTCTGTTTTCCTAATGTGTGTATTCATAGCTAAAAATTTCCCTCAGAGAAGTGTTTTCATCACATCCCATAAATTCCGATAAGTTGTTGAATTTTCATTGAATTGTAGATATTGTTGAATTTATTGTTTAATTTCATCTGTAACCCATTGATTGCTGAGTAGGGTGTTGTTTAATTTCCATGCATTTAGGGGGTTTTTCTGGTTTCTTTTGTCATTTATTTCCAGTTTCATTGCACTCAGATAATATGCATAGGAAAATTTCTGTTTTCTTGCATACACTTAAGCATGACCTATGGGCCAATATATGGTCTATTTTAGAGAATGACCCATGTGCAGCTGTAAAAAAAAAAAATGTATTTAACTGTGGTTGGGTGGAACACTCTGTATATGTCCACCAACTCCATTTGTTACAGGCTCCGGTTCAGTTCTACTACTTCTTTGCAATTTTTTTTTTTTGTCTGGTTGACCTGCCTTTCTGGGATAATGGGGTATTTAGGTCTCCTGTTAAGACTGTGGTATTGAAGATTAGAATTTTCATGTCCATTATGATTTGTTTTATAGAGTTGGATGCTCCTGTGTTTTTGTTTATACATATTTATGAATGTTACCTCTTCCTGTTGAATTCATATCCTAATCAGTATATAGTGGCCTTCTTTATTTTGTTTGATCATTTTTGGTTTGAAGTTGAGACTGTTGGAGAACAATATTGCTACCCCTGTGTTTTTCTGAGGTGCTGGGACATTAGTATTGTTTTCCATCCTTTGACTTTCAGCCTATGAATGTCTTTATGATTTAAGTGTGTTTCTTGTATACAGCATATTGTTAGATTCTGTTTCCTAATCCACTGTGTTATATAAGTGTAGTTCTCTTAATTGGTGAATTGAGTCCATTTACATTATAATTGATGGTAATAATTGAGATGTGTTGACTTACAATTGGCATATTATTTACCTGCTGTTGTTTACTCCTTTTTTCTCCTGAGTTTAATTGTTTGCTCTATTGTGTGGGTTCCTTCTATTCTCATTGGTCGAGTTCTTATAATTTTGGTCCCTCTCTAGAACATCTTTTAGTAGTCTGTGTATGGTTGGCTTTGTCATCAGGAAATTCTTTAGTTGTTCTTTGTCATGGAAGTATTTCACTTCTCCATCAAACTTGAAAGAGAGTTTTGCAGGATATAGTAGTCTGAGCTGGAATTTGTTTTCATAGAGGACTTGAAGTACTCTGCTCCATGCTCTTGTCTTCATGATTAGTGTAGAGAAATCTGCTGTAATTTTGATGGGCTGTCCTTTGAATGTGATCTGCTTCTTTTCTCTAGTGGCTTTCAATATACTGTTCTTATGCTGGATTTCTGGGATCTTGACTATTATATGTCTCAGTGTGTTTTTAATTGGGTTGAAGTTATTTGGTGTTCTGTGGCTGAGGTTACCTGAATGTCTGATTGTTTCCTCATATTTGGGAAGTTTTCTGCTATTACCTCTGCCTATATATATTCTTTATATATAATTTGTATCAACTCCTTCTTTCTTATTGATGCCTATTAGTCTCACATTGTTCATCTTGGCATCATCTTACAGGTGATGGATTATTTTTTCCTGCATCCTGCATCTTGTTTTTAAGAGATCCTTTCTCACCTTTTCACTAGCTGCACCAGCATCTTTAAGATCTGAAACTCTGTCTTCATTTTCACTCAACCAGTTTTGTAGGCTTGTGATTGAGATTTTAAGTTCCTCTATATCTCTTTGACTCTGCTTCATATGATCTATTTCTTTCCTGTACTGCTTGTCTAAAACTCCATCAGCTTTCCTCTAATTTTTTCAATGTCTTCTTTGAAGCAGTTATTAATTCTTTTACTGTAGAGTTTTTTTTCAGATTGGGTTTCCTCCATATGTTTCTGCATTTGATTCTTTATTTCAGATGCTATGGATTCAAGGATTTCTTTTTTTGTTTCAAAAATGAATTCCGCTCTGAGTTTCTCTATAGCTTTCTGCTGTTGCTTACTTACTTCAGACGCTTATTAATTCACACAGTTCAGCTGAGTTAGTGTCCTAAGCATGTGATCTGGGTGGGCATTGGGTTTCCCCTATGTTTCTGTATTTGATTCTTTACTTCAGATGCTATGAGTTCTGATATTTCTTTTTTTATTCCAGAAATAAATTCTGCTCTGAGTTCCTCTATGATTTTCTGCTATTGTTTCTTTATGCAAGGTGCTATTAATTCATACATTTCAGCTGTGCTAGCATCCTCTGCACTTGTTTTGGGTGGGCTTGGGCCTGAGAGTTCTTTTAGCTCTTTGTTTTTATCATTTCTTATGGTTTTGACCTCTGACCTTTGGTGAAGAGTTTTGGTAACCTTAGCACCTTATGAAATTCAGGTGTTGATATACCAAGTTCTAGTTCATGTAGTTGTGCCTTGTGTGGGTCTGGCTGCTGTGCTCAGCTTCTTCCTGTTGCTGTTCTTGGAGGTGAGCTTGTTGTATACCTTAGGCAAGATGATCTGCTCCTGGGTTAGCTGCATGATTTTAACCCCAGACTCACTGCAGGGACTCTAGATGCAGAATTTCACCCCAGGCCTGTATGCCAGGCCTGGTCTGGGTATGGAGGGGTATGGTGGGACAGGAAAGCACAGAAGCTCTCTCACACACTTATTGGGTCTGGGCTTTGGTGAGTCTGCAGGGCTCCCAAAGAGTGATGGATGTTTTCACGCACAGGGTGGGCTGTGCTGGGTCTGGAGCAGTGGGGCAGGACCTGAGAATGGTGGGAAAGGTCTCTCTCATGGGGAGGATCTGGAAGTTCTCACTCACAGGACAGTCTGTGCTGGATCTGGAGTGGCCATTATTAAAGTTCGATGTGGAATAATGTCTATCATTTATTTAAGCCACTTTGATGATTCAATCTATTGAATTAACACAATTAACACAACCCCATGGTCCTACCCAAGATGAATCATGTACTTGTTTATTAATGAACTTGTGTAATCAGTGAACTCAGGTTCCTGAGCCTGACAATTTTAAAGTTTGATATATCTTAGTTTACTTTTACAAATGATTAGGATTTTTCTAACAGCAAAATTTATTTAAACTCTATATACTTTTAACCTAGTTCTGTTTACTCTATCTGGGACATAGTATACAAAGCAAAAAAAATTTTTTTTGGGGGGGGGTATTTTAGGACAGAGTCTGTAGGGTCTACAGGGTCTCACTGTGTAGATCTGACTCTTAGTGATCCTCCTGTTTACAGCTCTCTAAGTGCTGAACTACAGGCATGTGCCATCATGCCCATTCTCAATTCCTGTCTCAGTGCACCCCAGGGGCGGGGCTAGAACAGCACACCAGGGAACAAACCCTGGTCTGCTGTGTCTGCCTAAGCAGGTGCTTTAATCATAGCTAAGTGGATTACACTTAGCTATTTTGCAGGCCTGAAAGATACTATTAAAATCAGAGAATTTCTACTTGGAAATTACTCTTGGATTTTTTTTTTTCCTTTGGTCTTCTAGAAACTGAATGCTCATCTTCATAATTGCTGTAGGGCTTTTCACAAATTAAAAAAAAAGTCTGTGAAGACTGCAATATGATCTCTTCAAAAGCATGCTCATTAGTACTATAAGGATCAGGAACAATCAGAGGAATAGCATCTAACCAAATGGAAAAATAAGTGCCAATGACAGTAAAGAAATACAGATGTAAGAAATGCTTGAAAACAAATTCATAATAACTGTTTTAAAGCAAAGCAATCTTCAGGAAAATACATAGGAAAAAATTATAAAAGGATGAAAGTTGTAAGTAAACAGAAAGAGAAATTGAAAAGAGATTTTAATAACAATTATAATCCTAAGAATAAAACAAACTTTGAAGCTGAAAAAATATAATGGATGAAATGAAAGATATAATAGAGAACACCAAGAGATGAATTGATCAAGCAGAAGAATCTGTGAATAAGGTTTCTTAAAAATACAGTCAATAGAGAAAAAGAAAAAAAAATGAAAGGAATTAAAAAAATAACTTACAAAATTTATAGAATGGTATTGAAAGACCAAATGTTCAAGTTACAGAAGTTGAAGAAGGGGCTAGGGATATAGTTTAATGGTATAAGTGCCTTCCCAGGCCCTGCAGCTTTCTACGCAAGTGTTTTATCACTGAGACAAATTTCCAACCCAAGGAGTACTATTTATTATATATTAAAGCGTAAACATTATATATTGAAATATTTCAATAATGTTTGTTGAAATATATAAATTTCAATATATGTTTGTGTTTTTATAATATTGAAATATTTCAATGTTTGTTGAAATATATAATTCAATATATAATGTTTGTGCTTTAATATTTAATCTTTGACCAGTTTTGATTTTAGTTTAGTGCATAAAGATATAGGCCTAGTTTGTCAATTTTATTTAATCTTTCAAAGTAGCAACTCTTTGATTTAATGATTTGTTTGTATTTTCTTAGTCTCCATTGCATTACCTTCTGATATGTTCTCAATAATAATTTCCTCCTTCAAGGTTTGGGCTTGACCTGCTCTTCTTTTTACAGAAGCTTAAGGGTCAACGTCATTATTTATTTCAGCTCACTCTATTTTCCTGATATTGGTGTTCACTGTTATAAATTTCTCTCAAAGTACTGCTTTCATTGCATTCAGATGTTCCAGTATGTAGTTTTGGCATCATCACTTAATTATAGAAACTGCCTACTTTCTTCTTTAATTTTTATCTGAACTGGTTGTTCAGGTGTTGTCTAATTTCCATGTGGTTTCTGTAGCTTTTTTGATTTTTGCCACTGATTTCCAGTTTCACTGTCTATATTCAGATAGTACACATGGGATAATTTCAATTCCTTTGTATTTACTAATGAATGTTCTAAAAGCTAATGTGTAATGTATTTTGGAGAATGTCACATGTACACCTGAGAATGTGTATTGTGATCTTGTATGGTGGGACACTCTAGACATCTACTAAGTCAATTTGTTAAAAGTTTGGCTCAATTCTAGTATTTGTTGATTTTTTGTTTAGTTGATCTGTATGTGGCAGTGTGCCACTGAAACCCCCAATATGATTGTATTAGTGCTTGTTTTTCATGTCTCTTAATACTGTTTGATATAGTTGGGTGCATGGTAATTGTTGTACATATATTTAAGATTGTTATTTCTTCTCTTGGATTGGTCCCTTTATAAGGATTTATTGACCTTTATCTCATCAGTTTTGGCTTGAAATCCTCTCTCTCTTTTTTCTGCTAATAGAATTACCACCACTGATTTTTTTCTAGGATTCTGTTACATGGCATATTGTTTTCCATCCTTTCTTTTAGTCTATAAATTCACTTTTGAATTATTTTTTTTTACTGAGAAAAAGTATATATTTAGAATTAGTCAGCTGGACTCAGTTTAGATCCCAATTTTGTTGGCAACATACAATGCATCATAATGCATCCAATGCATCTCTTCATCAAGTCTGATTATTGACCTTGGCAACATCAATGTCATAGCTTCTTTACAGCTTGTTTGATTTAGTGTTTATTGGTTTTTCCATCCACAATGAACACGAGTGTGGTGTTGTCCTCAATTTTTTTCATGGCTGACTCTGTGGTCAGGGGGAACTTGATGATAGCATAATGGTCAAGCTTGTTTCTCCTGAGGGCAGTCTTCCAAAGGTATTTGAGCTGCCTCCGGAGCCACAGTGATTGTGGAAGGTGGGTGACGTTCCTATCTTCTTTTTGTGGCTGTGGATGCCTTTTCAGCACAGCGTTCTTGGCCTTCAAAGCCTTTGCTTTGGCTTCAGCTTTGAGAGGGGCGGGGACTTCTTTGCCTTCAGTGCCATCTTGGTAAAAAGGTTAGTTTCTTATACATAGCATATTGCTGGATCTAGCTTTTTTTTTTTTTTTTTTTTTTTTTT
>PVKA01031292.1:0-26401 GCA_004027165.1 Ctenomys sociabilis | reverse complement strand
TGCAAACTGTTTTCATAACGTTTTGGTACTGTACAAGGTGCATACATGAAATTATATTTACAGGTTTTTTTATAGTTGAATTATATCAAAGATTCAATAATTATTTACCTAGTGGATGACCATAGCACTAAAAGCCGACATAATATCCTGTCCAACCACCATTAGTGCAGATCTTGCCTCTCATAGAATTATGTAGAAGTACAGCGTTATCTATCCCAACTGTACTGTCTATACACACACATATCCTGATTTTTTCTTTCTACAACCCTTCCTTTGTCTACACCTGTCAAAAGTGGGCACTCCATTGACATTCAACTACCTTAGGTTCTTGAACTCGACACCACAATCCAACACAGTCCAGCATTCTGCAATGTTCTTTTCACCATTCTAAACACCATATGTCGAATTCTTGACATTTGAGTGTCCCAAGCCTTGGATCTTACTATGTCATTTATCTTTAATATACAAGAAGAGTTAATAACAATAACATGAATGATCTTTCCAAGGCTGTTATGTTTCCATACATATTGTGCCAAAGTTTAATTTCTCCATATATATTTTTACTGCACGTTTGGCTCAACTTTTTTCCAGTAATTATGGCATTGCTGGAGCAGTACTTTAATGGATCCATATTCCTGGTGGATCAATGGTCCATTTTTAGTGTCAATAGCTTTAGTTTTATGTTGTGCTCATGGCACTCATTGTTTTATAAATCTTACCTTCACCTAATTGAGCAGCCCATTCTGGAAGTCACTCAAATGTTTTATTTTCTTCTTAAAAAGAATAACTTCCTTAGTCCTCTTGGTTTTGACTTCTGTCATGAACACTAGAATTTGGTATTCTTTTCAGCTCCATTTTTCACAAGGTAGGAACATTTTTCCCACCTTAGTGGCATAAGGTAGGACATGTAGAGAAACACCCAGGGATTTGTTAGCTGAGTGATCTCACTCTGCTGGTGAACATATGAATCCATAGTTCTGAAAGCTTGCAAATTGTTACCTAGCCTGAAATATCAGGCTTACACTAGAGAAGCAGTTGAAATATAAATACTAAGACATTTTATTATGCATGTGCATATTCTTTGAATTACATAAGTAGAGTTCTGATGTACAGATGAGACTATTAGATTATGTGATCTATTGTATATTAAATGAAACTCTTTCTCTGAATAACAATATATTATTAGACATGATTTTACTCATTTTGTCAAATTCTAGTTTCCAAAATGTAAAATATGTGCTCTACCTTTATTTTTGTGATGCCCTTCTTAGCACCCAACAACACTTGCGATGAGAACGCCTTCACATGCCGCAATAAGGTCTGCATTCCCAGGCAGTTTGTCTGTGACCATGATGATGACTGTGGGGATGGGTCGGACGAGACCCTCAAGTGCGGTGAGTCTGCCCACATGTTTTTGTAGAAGGGATTCTCAGGCTCAGAGACATTTGAAATGACTTCAGGAATACATTGCAAAAATATCGAAGATGATGGACACAGTTATTAATGTCAATAAGAACTAGTAAATTCGACCATAGTCACACCAAACATTACTTTTATAAGCTCTAGCATAAATTATACACTTATTTGAAAATCATTCCTGGTTATAGAGTACTTGTTTAGGGAGTAATCATATGGAGAATATCTATTAAAATGTCTTTAAAATACCTTGATTATCGAAGACAAGTCAAGGTTAGCTTATTCATGTGGTAGTCAAATCAATAACTCAAATGAGAAAAATAGCAACATTTAGAATTATTAACAAAAGATCTGATGACTTAACATTTTCTGTGACTTTCATTTAAAGAATGAAAATAAAAACAAAATCAAAGACAGAAACAGAGTAATGTACAGCAATACAAACTGTACAGTATTTCAAATAAGACAATAACAATGGTTGTTATATTATGTATTTTTATCATCATACCTGTTGCTCAGATTAACAGATATAGGCATGCAAGACTGGCCGAATAATTAAACAATAGCACTTGATTTCAATAAAACTTAACATTTTCTTTTCCTTTTATTTTTTAGTTAATGTGAAAGAAAGTATAATAATGATTGGTAAGACATTAGAAACAGTACATATTTAGAAGAACAAGATGAGAGGTATTCAACTATGGTTTCTGAATTGCACATTGCTGTCTACAATACAGTTGCACACATTACAGATATTAGCACATAGAATTAGTGAAAACTTTAAAAATTGTTATTTTCAAAAAAGTGGTAACCATTAGTACTATAATGTATGTATACGTGCACTGATGTTTTACCCTTCCTTTTTTAACTATCTTCGCTCCTTTTCCTTATCTTCATTGTTTATTCCTTAGGCACAGTTTCTGTCCATTTCCCTGTGTCTGTTATGTCTTTAAGATTTTATTTATTCTTTCAGGTTCTTACTGTAGGGGCACAATACAATATTTATACACATGGGTCTGACTTCACTTACGAGTATGGACTCTAAGCACAACCATTTGCCTATAAAGACCTCAAGTTTGTCTTTATTTATAGCTCAGTAAGACTACACTATATACAAATACCACAACCTTTTTTACCCATTCCTTAGATGATGAACATTTTGATTGTTTCTAAAATTTGGCTATGACAAATTGTACACCAATAAACGTGAATGCACATATATTACTATGATACAATGCTTTCAGTTCTTTAGGAAAAAATACATAAAGGGGGAACAGCTGGGTTGAATGGGACTTCCAATCCTAGCTTTTTGAGGTGTTTCCTCACTGATTTCCATAGTGGTTGCTTCAGTGTAAATTCCCATCAACAGCAGGGAAGGGTTCCTCTCCCTCCATAGCCTGTCCAGCATTTATTATTAGTTGATTTCTCCATGGTAGCCATTCTGATAAAGAGCTAAAACAGAAAAAAAAAAAACACTCCAAATCAAAGATTCAATCCAAAAATGGGATTCTGAGACTAATACATACTTCTCGGAGAAAGAGATACAAATGACAAATAAATACATGAAAAAATGTTCCAAGGTATTAGTCATTCAAGAAATATTGGGGCCAAGGAGATGGCTCTGTAGAATAAGCACTTCCCTGGCAAGTACAAAGGTCTGAGTTCAATCCCCAGTTCCACTAAAAGAAAAAAATCCGTGCTTTATTATTTAGACTTATAATTTCTTAAACTTTAGTGCTATCATTACATAATTTATATTTTATTACCTATGTATTCAAATAACTTATTCAGACTGTATATCTATATTTATTTACTTTGTGATTAAAAAACAAATAAGCTTAACAATAATTAAAATAGTTGAAGTTGAAAACATGCCAGTTTAGTGGTTTTGTTAAATGTACATAAATGAATTCATACACAAATATACAATGAAAAGCTATACATTTCTTATAGGGCCATGATAGTTAGTAGATTAAGTACCTACTTTTTCCTTCCCTGGGCAGTGAATATAACCTTGGTCTTTGACATTAGTCCCTCTATAGTAGGAGAATACCATTTTAGATGATTTCTCCTATAAGTTATGTATTATATGTGATATACTCATGATTCAAAGTATAAATCTGAAGCAGAGATACTCCTGAATATTTCGTTTCTTCTAGGCAAAACATGTAGTATATATGAAAATGAATGAAATAGACACGTGACTTAAAGAAAACACAGTCAGAAAGGTAATATAAAAGAGTATATTTTGCCAAATAAAAAGTCACAATCCCTGGGATCAAATAGAAAATAATTCTCAAAGAATCTGAGTAGAGTGTTCGTCAGAGGTCAGAACTCTGGAGCATCCCATTGATGCTACAGCGTGGATTCTGGTGTCAAGATACCTGGGATCTGGGATTGCCTCTCAGTACCTATATGGCCTTGAGAAAATACTTAACCTCCCTGCACTTCAGTTCATTCATCTATAAAATCCATGTAGCAATACTGCTTAACTCTTAGGACTAAGACAATCTAATGAGCTCACAGGTATTAAGTAGAGCAGTGCCAGGCACACACTAAATTCTGGCTGTATTTACCTAGACCTGTAAGTTGATGGGGATGATAAGTAACAATTAGTCCTTTGTGAGGTTAAGTTGAAGTTAAAAAGTTAAATTGGAGCTAGATTGGGAAGAGCCTCAAATACAATGTTCAATAATTTGCATTTAATTGTTCTGCCTCTGAGGCCAGCATACATTTTGCAACTTGAGTGTGGAATGTCACGGTACAATTCATGCCACTGAACCATCATTTTCAGCGGAGTGCAAGAAATATTGCTAAGGAGGAGCGGAGCAACAAGGGGCACAGGAGCTATTGGGAGGTCACGGGATTAATTCTGATGATCAACAATGTGGTTCAGAGCCAGAAAGAGAGAGCAGGAGCTACAAATATTTCAGAGTTCATTTACAGCTCAACATGAGAAAAAGATAATTTTTAGGTTGGCGAATTTTGCAGGTGGTTGCTAAAAATAAGCTTTAGAAGATGGAGATGAAGGACCAGTTTCTGATGCAGATGGAAAGCAAAGTGACAAAGAGTTTATTTTGAATCTTTTAAATAAGATGTGTTAATTAGGTAGCCACATAAAGTGTCATAGTGAGTGAAAATATGCTTGTAGAGATCAACAATATGGTAAGGATATGTAATGTTGATTTTGTGACCAGAAGGTGCCATCATACACAAAAAACAGAACAACAACAACAAAAAAAAAAAGAAAAATAGGTGAAAAATTGAAATGCACAATACATTAGGGCCAAATAAGTGAGGGCATCATATAGAAAGATGAATGGGACAGAAGTATGAATGGGACAGCAACACTAGGTTAGAAAAAAAAATAACAAAGTAGACTATAAGTATTTTCAGGAGGCTCCTTCCAAGACAGTGTGGTCAACATCAAGTGCTACAGAAATGTAAAAACTTTTGAGACACCTTTAAAGTTGATAGTTGCTGATGTATATGTATTTCATGGTATTGGGATTGAACTCAGGACCTTGTGCTTGCCAGGAATGAGCTTAAGCCACAGAGCTATATCCCCAGCCCTGCTCAATTTTTTCATATGTATTTAGTACAGCATCTACAGGATCTCACTATGTATATCCAATTCACAGTGATCCTTCTGTTTTCAACCTCCCAAGAGCTGGGATTGCAGGGGAGCGCCACCACACCCAGTCAAATTTGCCTTCTCAGTGCACCCTGGGTGCGGGGCTGGCTTGGCAAGCTGGGAATCAAATCACCAGCCACTATGTCTGCCTAGCAGGTGCTTTAATCTGCTGAGCTATCTGGCCAGCCTCCTGCTTCATATTTTTTTAACTCTAAGATAAATATCAGAGAGTACATATTGCAGAAATGAAATGTTGATTGTTAAAGTTGAACTAGAAACAAAGTGAACAAATGTATTTATTGACTGAGAAGGTGGGGTACAGAAGAGATAGGGAGAAACTGCACCTTTTAGAAACTTCTAATTTTGTAGTGCAATGAGATAAATATTTATATGAGTTACACACAGATGAATTACTTTTTCGTGGAAATGTTGCTCATCTTTTTAATTCTTAAAAAATATCTCTTTCTAGAAATAGAACATTTACTCAGATTTATCAAGAACATCTAATAGAAGTGACTATTGTTGATGAAAATAGGCAAAAATCCATTCTAAAAAATAGTAAAAGTAAAATTATTTACATAAAAATAAGCATGGATATGATCACTATCAAATGATGGGCTTTATTTGATAATTTGAATAAAACTTTTTAATGACTCTAAACATCAATATATAGGATAATTTTGGTAGTGTTTGCTTATTACTCTATAAATTTACTTTGAATTTTTTTCTCATTTTAACAATTTCTTTATACTTGGGCTGCTGCCTCCTAAACATAAACATGACATTACAGCTCCTGAGAATTACTGTTATAGCTTAGAGTCAGTTCAGCCATATGTTCTGTTGCTGTACCTAACCAAGTCAGTCTTTAAAAAAAATCCTAATAGCTTTCATTTCTGTTGCTCCATTCCAAGGAAAAGTTCCTAAAATAGAGACAGTAAGTGACTATGCCATAATCAAATTCAGTTCTTATTTCTTCACCTACTCTAATGAGAATACTTCATTTTCAAGTGTTTTTTTTTTTTTTTTTTTTTTCAGAACCAGGGATTGAACTTAAGCCCTTGTACTTGCCAGGAAGCACTTATTCTAGTGAGCTATCTCCCCGGCCCCTAGTTTTACTTTAACATCACAAATATCTCTGGCATCTGTGATTAATCCAAGGGAAACAAGAGGGAATTACTTCCCAGAGACAGGATGAGGAAACTCATAGTAAGTTAGGAGTTGTGTGCTTTAGCGGATGAAGACATTTGAGGTAATATTTACTATATGGATGAGTCAGACTTCTGTTTCCTTTTCCACTAGGATATCGACAGTGCAGTGCAGAAGAATTCCGCTGTGCTGACGGGCGATGTCTTCTAAATGCTCAGTGGCAGTGTGATGGAGACTTTGACTGTCCTGACCATTCTGATGAAGCACCTTTAAACCCAAAATGTAGAAGTGCAGGTACGGAAATATACAAGACCATGTGATCACAAGATTTAACTTAGTGCCAACACTGTGAACAAGTTTCTAGTTTGACGTTCGCTGAGAGGGAACACCCATGATCAGGGTGTGGTGTCTCTAGTCATACCACGGACGATCTCTCTAGGAACAAACTATGTCTTTTGGCTTAATTTGGAAATTTAATTCTGTGCCAAATATAGGAAGATCTGAAGCAATGGCTGGGATAGATTCATTACTCTGTACCCTCGACCTTCAAATCACATTTTTTATAAAATCTTAAATGAATATAATTTCCATATATAAGGCTATTTGGAAAATTCTAATATAAAATAATTTTTAAAATCTAATGAGCATATCATGTGATCACACTGTTCTGCATAAATGTGCGCAATTATTACATGTCAATTAAGATTTTAAATGAAAAGTATATTTGAAAGAATTTCCTCTGAAGCAGGGGTCATAGACAAGATGAAACAAATTATGTATTATCTGAACACATTTATATGTACATTTATTTATCACTCTACTATTTCAAAGGGTACATATATAGTCATATATTTTAGAATAAACTCAATTAGATCTTTTCTTACGCCGTTTACATGTTAATAGACTTTTTAAAGCATGTATGATAATGAGTAATGTCCAAATCATCCAGTTATGAGTAGCTGTAAAATCTGAACTCCTTTCTAAAGCTATTTTTAGAATAACTATTATTCACCATCAATGTCCTTTTTATGCCCTGCTTAAAAATGTCAGTGTTATATTTTCTGAAGGGAAAGGATTTTGGAATTGACCTCTTCTATATTCTTAATTTTTAGTGACATAATTTCTCAGACTTCTGTTGCTTGAGGGAAACGTCAAACTATCATCATGCTCTCGAGCTCATTTTTCACAACATAAATGAGACAGAGAGAGCCCATTAAGTTTTGTATAGATACTTATTTTGAATGTTAAGCTTTGAATTAAGCCTAAGGTTGCACAAGTGCAGAGTGCGAACCTGTACTTTGCCCTTGCATTTCTACGGTTTATGTAGAACATATTGTACTGACTACAAAGCTTTTTATATCTATGTATTTATTATAATTTTGGCAGATAAGTCATCATATCTGTAGATGTTTTCAACAACTGTAATATAAAAAATGGCATACCCTATATGTTCCATTTGTTTTATTTTCTTTTTCCAGAACAGCCATGCAACAGTTCATTTTTTATGTGCAAAAATGGCAGGTGCATTCCCAGGGGAGGACTCTGTGACAATAAGGATGACTGTGAGGATGGCTCAGATGAGAGAAACTGCCATGTAAATGAATGTTTAAGTAAGAAAATCAGTGGGTGTTCTCAAGACTGCCAGGATCTTCCTGTCAGCTACAAAGTAAGTGCTCAGCAAAAGGGCAAATCCTGGGATACTTTGGAATGTGCGATACTTAAAATTACTTAACTGAATATGATAGTAAGCTTTAAAGGCATTACAATACTGGTAGGTAAACTACTTAAAGGGAGAGTTTGTGTATAAAAATACTAATATATTTTTTTTGTTCTTTTTTTTTTTTTTTTTAGTCTTTTTGAGACAGGGTCTCACTATGCACTTCAGGCTGGCTTTAAGCTCACTTTGTAGCTCAGGCTGGTCTTGAACTCACAGAAATCCTCCTGCCTCAGCCTCCCGAGTGCTAGGATTACAGGCATGCACCACCACACCTGGCTTATATGTGTGTTTTAATAGTTGAGAGAGTACAATGAAAAAGACAAAGTATAAAATACTTTATTCAATTCAAAACCAAAAAGGAAACTTAGGTAAAGAAAGACCAATGTTCACAGAAGAAAATATGATGACATATTATTAGCCAGTATAATATATATATATATATATATATATATATATATATATATATATATTGTATTTTGGGGAAGGGTCTAAAGCTATTTTTAGAATAACTATTATTCACCATCAATGTCCTTTTAATGCCCTGCTTAAAAATGTCAGTGTTATATTTTCTGAAGGGAAAGGGTCTACAGGGTGTTCAGGTGCTCACTACTAGATCAGACTCACAGTAATCTGCTTCTTTTTTTTTTTTTTTTTGTCTTTTTTTTTGAGACAGGGTCTCACTGTGCAGTTCAGGCTGGCCTTAAGCTCACTTTGTAGCTCAGGCTGGTCTCGAACTCACAACAATCCTCCTGCCTCAGCCTCCCTAGTGCTGGGCTTCCCAAGAGCTGAGATTACAGGCACGTGCCACCATGCCCCATCTCAAATGCTGTCTCAGCACCCTGGGGGTGGGGCCAAGGCACTTTAATCTGATGAGCTGTTTGGCCAGCCCTATAATGACTATATAAATATGTCATTGATTCTTGACTTCTCATTACTTTCCTCTCTTTCCATCTTATATATCTTTAATATAGAATGGGCTAATCATTTATTCAGTATATCAAAACAAATATAGTATTGTTATATATAGGACAAAACTAGAAAACATGAAGAATTAGGACCAAATGAAAGTATGCTACAAACAAACCACACTTAGTAACCAGTTCCCTAATGCTGCAAATCACAGTGCAGTTCATCGAAATATGTTCTAGAAACATCTCTGTTTCAGTATATTGGAGTAGAGGGAACAAACTAAAACAATACTATAATATGCATTTGTGTGTTAGGTTTAAGCAATGTTTTCTCTGGCTTGGGTGTATTGCCCAGAGGTAAAGCTCATCCTTAGCTTGGTCAGGCTGTGGGTTTAGGTCAGAGAACCATTTAAAAGTTATTCATTTAAAATATTATTTTTATTTTTGTTCTGTTAAGTGACAACTGGTTATGAATCAGCAATATGTTTAGTTTACTACACCAGAATCTGCTTTCTTTGAATTTGGAGCATTGCTATGCTCTGATTTTATTCTGTAGAGTTCTCCATTGATTAAGTTTACCTGGGTTGTTTGTACACATTTTTGTTATTTTTTTCAAAATAATATCAGAAATCAAAGTGCATTTGAGTTTTTACATGCAGAAAGATGAAGGATATGGATATAAACCTTCTGAAGTTCAGCCTAGAGCAAACTGGAGTTTACCATATTGAGATACATTAAGGACAAAAATAGGAAGTATACCTAGTATGACTTGTTTTAAGAATTGAGATTTTTAGTTGGGAGACAGATCTTTTAAATGTGAGATGTTTTTCACTTTAGAACTTGTTAGAATCCTAACAAGAAAAAGCTTGTTAGGATTTCGTCTAAATTCACACCAAAAGGTCATGTACCCTAGACTAGGACTTTGGAAAAGGGATTTAAGAAGAGGGTGCGAAGTGTCATCAGTGGATTAACCCCCTGAAATAGCTGAATGGGTGGAGAGAAGAGGTAGAACCCAACTGGAGAAAGCAGGTCAGTGAGGGCTTGGCTTTGGGACAGAGCTTTCCTCAAACTGATGCATGCTCTGTCTTCTTCCTTTGTCCAGCTGCCCTACAGTGAGTGGCTTTTCTCGGCACTGCCCATTGGGCATGGAGCCCGTAGACCATGAACTGAAAACTCTGAAACTATGAGTCAAACGTTTCTGTTTTTAAATTAGTTTGCTCAGATACTTTGTTAGAGCAATGAAAATTTAAGTGACATGAGAAATGGTGTCACTGCTGTGATTATATTTGAAGTATGTGGCTCTGATGCCTTTGAAAGTTTCTCTAATGAAGAATCTGGAAGGGTTTGGCAATGCGGTTAGAGAAGCCTTAGAATGCTGTCAGTAGAGTTTTATGAACCATATTGGTGTAAGCTCAGAAAACCAGAATGCTGTTGGATATGAGGCCTTTAAGACTAAGCCGATTAGACTTTCTAGGTGAGAAAGATGCTTCTGTTTGAATTTGAACTAGAGACCATGTGCTTTACACTCTGGCAAGGAACTTTTTTATATTTTATCCATGCCAAAAAAACCTTGTTTATGGATGAAATTAAATGAGATAGACTAGTTAATATGGCACAGGAAATGTTAAGGCAACACAGTATTCAGACAATGGTATGGATGTGAATGGCATTCTTTGTCAGATTTACAGAGAGAAGTACGAACAATAGTATGGTATGCAAAACTTGCAGATGTTGCAGAAAGGAAGGGTTTTATAAAGTCACAGTCAAGCAATGTGTGGCTGGATATTACTGTCACTTAGAAGAAGCCAGATAATTTTCATGGAGACAATGGGAAAGGTGCATCAAGGAACTCTCAGGAGTTGGTCAGACCACCACCTTCACAAGCTCAAGGGTGTTAAAGTGCCAAATTTTTGGATGACAGCTTTGAGAAGAGAGTTCCCAAGTTTTTGGTGCACACACGTCCATGTAGGGGATCATTTCCCTGTAGGAGACTGGCCAGGTGCTCACAGCTACTGCAGCCATAGCTCAAAGGCACCCAGCAATGGCTGGAGCTGATGGCAAAACTTGGCATCACCTGCATCATTCTGGTCTTTCCAGTATGGAGAATGAAAGTAATGGATCCGTGAAAGTTTCCATGCAGAGTTCAGATCTTGCAGGCCAGACAGTGTGTGACAGGATTAGATTTCTACAGCAGTCCCCAAGAAAGCAATATGAGAAGCTATGGGACTGAAGCAAAATCTGAAATGGAAACTCTCAGGAAATTAAAGCTTCAGAAATAAGGAGCACCCACCAGGGACAGATGGAACATGCTGAGCCAGCTCTATGGAGGAGCTATTTAGGCTACAACCAGCAAGGTCATGAACCAGAGACCATGCATGAACTATGGGATGTAATATTTCTCCTGCACAGTTTCTGTCTTGATTTGATCCCTTGTTTTCTATTTCTTATTTCACTCTTCTGGAGTAGGACTGTTTACCCTGTGCCATTTTTGTACTTCATGAACATGTAACTTCTTTGATCTTTACATAGGTTTGCAGATAAGAGTTTGAAATCTGAGATGAGATTAGATGTTACTTTTGAGCAGTGATGGATCTATTGAGACTTTATAGACTCTTGGAAGTGACCTAAACACATTGCACAAAGGATGCTATGGGCAGATGTCATCGTTTGGCCTAAAATATACTGCAAAGCTCTCTTATCTTCAGAAGCAGGACTTTCAGAAAGTGACTGGATCATGAGGGTGACACACACATCAAGGGACTAATCCTCTCATGAGTACATAGGTCATTGAATGGTAGTGGATAATTATAATAGGTCACGGGGCATGCGGCCATTGAAGGGTACATTTTTTTTTTCAGACACTTTTCTCTGTACCACTGAGTTGCCACAAAATTAATAATTTTTCTTTTCTATGCCTTTCTGAAGGCTCTGAAGAAAAAAGTAAACTTCTCTACCTTGAGTTGTTTTTCTTAGGTTTTAGCTGTTTTGTTTCATTGTGTTGAGACAGGGTCTCTCTATGTGATCCAGACTAGCTTTGAACTCACTATGTAGCCCAGGCAGGACTAGTGCCTGGATTAGAGGCATGTACAGGTTTCCTATATATTTTGTTGCATCAGAAAAGACCTAAAACTGAGTTGCATCATATGTCACCATTGAAAATGGTTCAGCAGTTGCTAAATATCTTTCTTAAAATAATATGTGTGCAAAGATTACTGGTTATTTTTCCACAAGCCTTAAAGTGCATGACAATCATTTCTATATTCAGTTAAACAAGCAAGTTGATTAATTTTAAGCTCTGAATTTCTGGTATTATGATTAATAACTTAGTTATTATAACAAAGATTTTACTCTGTTTAGGACTAACCTAAAAAATTATAATAGTCATTTCTTCCCAGCAAGAAAGTAGAAGTTCAATGCAATATTGAGTCTAGGGCTACCATTCACTGAAGCCATTTGCCCAAACTAGATAGCCAGCATGAGAAGAAGAAGAAAAGCAAATGCTTCCTAAATAGAACAAAACCAATATCAAGAAAACTAAAACTGTTTATTTTAAAATTCTTTGGGCCCATTTTTGTATTAAGAACATAATAAACTTATGCACTGAAGAGATTGCTCAGCAGTTTAAATGCCTGCTTGGCAAGCAAAAGGTCCTGAGTACAACCACAGACTCAAAAAATAATAATAATAATAATAATCTTAAAACTTAAACATGTCATAGTTCACAAACATTATTTCACAGGAGTGAAACAGAACAAATGAGGCAGGATAGCTCTTAATGAGAGGCTATGCATACTATACACAATTCTGAAAGGACAGATCTTCAAACCTAAGAAGCAGTAAAAGTGTTATGGCCAGTACACAGCTGACACAGAGCTGTGTACCTGAGTATATCAGGAACTGTATCTTAAAATTATTGTAGGTAACTCATTAAAACTAAGTCATAGGCTTATAAATAATTCTTTAGTCCTATCACAGAAACATATTTTGTATGACAAATTTCCCAAGTCAATGCTTATTTAAACTGTATATATTTAAACTCATGAAATTTTGTGGCACAATACAAAAATATTACAAAAATAAAATAGCAACCTGTGACATGACATAAAAATTGTGATTTTTGTTGAGATGCCAGCAGATGACATGCAGTTAGTACACAGTGATACTGCAATGGGAAAAATTGTTTTGATAGAAATGTTATCCATGGGGCCTGGGAGATGGCTCAGTGGAATAAGCACTTCCCTGACAAGTGCAAGGGTCTGAGTTCAATCCCTAGTTCTGCAAAAAAAAAAAAAAAAAGAAATGTTATCCATAATCCCATTCAATTATGTTTCTTAAAAACTTTAAAGACCTCTTCAAAGAGAAATACCTGTTTATTTATGCCTTTAAAATAATATCATTCTTTGTCCTTTATTAAGGGTCCGTATATTTATATAAAAATACCAGGTGAAAATAGGTAAAAAGTTTTTAATGATTCCAAACTGTGAATATATTTGAAACATTAATGTAAATAACTTGTTAAAATTTGTCTACACAACTGTGTAATAAAAAAAAAACATACTGCTGGAAACATGATCATTACAAAAATTTAAGATGTGATCTGCATCATGAGAAAAGATTAAAGCAAAAGCTATCATCAAATATTTTATATAGTCAGTTTATAAATATATGTCAGACCACAATTATTTGTGTGTAACATGAATTACCTGTGTATACATAATATATAAGATAATTTATCTATTGGAACGTTTAAAACTAATTGAAACACCAAAATTTTTATGCTTTTTGAAAAAAAAAAAAAATGTAGCCAATCAGTCTCTCCACTGCATGGGAGCAGTAAAACTACCAGAAAACCATTTTCTGTTGAAGTATCAGCAGAAAATATTGTTGATATCATCCTGCAAATTTAGCAATAATATGAGATTAATTTAAAAGTCAATTTTTAAATCTTACAAATAGAAAAATCTTAACATTTTCTATAAATTAAACACATGTAACCATTCAAAAACAGATAAAAATTAAAGCATGAATCTATAAAAATCAGTATATTGTTGAGCGGAAGAAATTAATACAACATAAGCTAGAAATAAAGAAGTAAAAAAGAAAAGAAATAGTATTTGTCAAATGTCACTTAAAATCTATGAATACATTGTCTTTAAATTAATGGGAAGCATTTGGATGGGAACATTTCTCTCCTGTATATTCCTATGAAATCAAAATAAAACTGCGAAGTTTATTTTTGTATAATGAGAAAAATTAAGATAATAATGAATATTCATAATTAAGAATAATTGAGTCTGTAAGGAAATGTGAAATGTTTTATAGTCTCTTTTTCGTTTCTTTTTTATGTGTTTGTTTGTTACAGTGTCTCAGTACGCAGCTCACATTCGTAGTGATCCTCCTGTTTTCAGCCTCTCCAGCACTGAGATTGTGTGCCACATCAAGTCTCAATGGCAAGGGCCGGGAATGGTGGCGCAGGCCTGTAATCCCAGCACTTGGGAGGCTGAGGCAGGAGGATTGCTGTGAGTTCGAGACCAGCCTGAGCTACAAAGTGAGCTTAAGGCCAGCCTGAACTGCATAGTGAGACCCTGTCTCAAAAAGACAAAAAGAAAAAAGAAAAAGTCTCAATGACAGGTTTAACACACCCAGGGGCGGGGCTGACTAGGCCACTCGCTTGCCTAAGCAGTCCACTGATCTATCTCACAGGTCTGTACTTTTTTCTATTAAACAAAGACAAATCTTCAATTTTTTATAAGTTTGGTAATTTTTAGGTTATTTAGGTATAATAATATTTTGTTAAGAACTTGTTACTTCACTGGGGAGAAGAAATGTTTCTTTTTGAGTTCCTCATTTTCAAAAACAAAATTTAAAATCATGGTAAGCTTGAAGATGTGGTACATAAAGTTGTCAATTATAACAATTTGGAGTTCCTGAACAAGTGTTTTGATTTTCAGGACCTTAGAGTGATAACTTGTTGTACCCTGCTAGATTTTTCTTTTTAATTTTGAGTTAAAATATATGGAACTTAATACCAATTATTTTAACTCTTCTTAAATGTATAATTTAGTGGCCTTAGAGATTTCATTTTCTTTGATATAGTATAAGCAGCAGTTTCTTTTTGCAATGAGAGCTTTGCAGGAAAAATTAAGACCATGTGGAGCTCATTCAATCTGCTACCAGTGAGAGCTCCTTGAAGCCCAGCCACACTGAATGATTGTTAGGAGGGCGCTCCACAATGAAAGCCTTCTCTAGTCTGCCTCCTGCACTGGGGCTCTCTTTCCCAGGAGTTTATACTTTTTGATATTGAGCTTGTGATGTGCTGGTTCTGGAGCATTCCTGAGATGCTCAAGGCCTCTTTCCTATTTACCCACAGGGAACGCTCTGGATTTCCATTAAATGTGCTAATCTCTTTAGCAATCACATCCCCTCACACTAGTTTGTTCCTGGCCAAACTTCAAGTTTTTAACAACATTTTCACTGCTGTTCGCTCCTGATTCTCACTTTTAATCTGGCTAAAAGTAGGTAGATCCATTGCTTTAGGCCTGTGGTAAAGAAGGAAAATTATTGCAATGTGGAGGAAAGCTTCTCCCCTCATGGGCGCCAGAACAAGTGAAGAGAGGGAGCGGGCTGAAAGATGCCCTTAAAAGGCGTTTCCTCTGTGGCTTGCTGTCTCCAGTTCACCTCACTTCCTGAAATTTCCATTTCCTCTTGACAAAACCATTAACTGGGAACCAGATGTCTTGATATGGCCTTTGGGGAATAAAGAGGACACAAAGTAAGACAGGAAGGGATTATGTCACAGTGTTAGACATGACGATGAGCATTTGCAAATTCAGGCTGTGGCTTTTTCAATTTGTGCTAGAGATTTATATGGTCCATTATATTTTCTAAGTATTAATAGATAAATGTTGATGTAAAGTATTAGAAGTGGAAGTACTAGAGCTTAAAGAATTTAAAGCCTTGTAAAAGTAACATATATTTATCTCTTGAGCACTTTCAGATTTACTTGTTATGATTTCCTTGCTTTCGTTTCCAGCAATGAATGTTTTTACTCTATTGAAATATTCTACAGTTAATTAAATGGGTATTGATAATTTCATAATATGGAAAAGTATCATTTCCAATGTGTACAACACTTTTACCTCATTTTTTTCCCCCTCTCAAAAAAATGTTTCAGATAATGAAATATTCATGATGAACACTTCTTGAATAATAGTCACTCACTTTTGATGCCTTAGAGTTCTTTCTTGACATCTTTCTCAATATTCATGAATGCATTTATTCCATGCCTATTAAAAACTTTTGATAATGGTTCAGGATAAAAAATTATCTGGCCTATAATAACATTTCTCACATTGTGCTTTGTAGCACCTTCAAATACAGCTTAAAAACAGTGACCCATTATAGGTCTTCATCACTTTCAAGAACACAAATCACGAGGGGATGATATTTATACTCAAAAAGCTGACATGTTAGTTAGTGAGAATCGCTTGTCATTATCCGAGGGACACACAATGTGCAACAGTAAGACTAAAGCAGAGCTTTGAGGGTATGGTTTGATTCAATTACTGTTAGAAAAAAGTTAACATTACTTTTTTTGTCAGACAACATCATTATATCTCAGTACAGGATCTGATTCATTTAATAAATATTGAGATGTACTGAGCATAAAAATGTTTTGAAAATCCTAGCACCCATATTGTCTTTATACAAGCAACATTACCTTCATGCTTCTGTTTTCATCAGTAAACTAATAGTGAAACTGGTTTCCTTATAGATTGCTATACGTTTCAAATGAGGTAACATGTGACACTGCTAAAGATCACTGTTAATTCTGATAATTCTTAGGTCTGTCAAAGCATGCTAGAGATTCATACAAAAAGAACAAAGGACTTTAAAGGCTGGATTTCATGGTTTTATTTTTGAGGGGTTTCATTTTGGTTTGGTTTTGGTTTTAGTGTAGTTGCTTCACCATTCTCTTGTCACATGACTTTGTAAGATCAGTTAACTTCAGAATCTTGCCAGTCTCTTAAGATGAAATTAATAAGGGGAGACAGAAAGACTTGCATTCATATATTCTTAAGTACTTCTCTTCTGAGTCATACTGGAGGGATGTCCAATAGTAAAAGACATTGACAATGATATGAATTGATTATGGTCATTTTTCTTTCTCCAGTGCAAATGCTGGCCTGGATTCCAGCTGAAGGATGATGGTAAAACGTGTGTGGACATTGACGAATGCTCTTCAGGCTTTCCGTGTAGCCAACAATGCATCAATACTTATGGGACCTACAAGTGCCTTTGTACGGATGGGTATAAAATACAACCCGATAACCCGAACAGCTGCAAGTCAATTTCAGGTATCACACAGAAACTGCCCAGACTTCCAGCCTGAGTGACACATGCACACCTTGAATTCTGCAGCTATTCTTATTGAATTCCCTTTTCCTGCTATTTCTGAGAGATCAAATTTCTTCTCAGCTCCCCTCACTATGGAAATGTGCCATGTGGCTTTGTATTCTCTATACACCCTGTTCTGTTTGTAGCAATAATGCATTGTGATCTTGTGAACTATTTTGCTCCCTACATTTTGAAGTACACACAAGGGAACCAGATTGTTTCTAGCACTGCTTTGTTCTGAAATCCACAATAATGTGAACAAGTTTAGCCAAAGAGAAAAGGCCTATAATGACTTTGTTGGGATATTTGTCTTCCTCCTCTCTACCATATACATTCACACCAAAGAAGCAACAAGGTTAATAATAACAATAAGAAGAAAAAGCAACAATATGCATGATTAATTGAATATATAAGACTATTTGAATTCTTCCTGTGAGTTAGCAAATCTTAAAGGTCTCTTTATTCCAGTTATCGTGTCTGATATTGTAAATTAGAAATAAGATAAAGCTTTGTTTATACCATTAAAAATATTTTAAACTATTAGGGGGAAATTACACATATTAGAATAAAACATGACATTATATAAGAATTACTACTGACAATTTGTATTATGCGCTCTGTGTCCTTTTTGTGTTAAGTACTGTATAATGAATCAAGTGCCACTATTACTTTCTCAGAAAGATATTTCAGTCACATCAGATTGTTTAATCATCTCCTTGCATTAGGTACTAATGATAAAATTTAATAATTCATTTATTTGTTAAAATTGCACAAAAATAAACAAATAATTACAGCATTAAATTTTTTCATCCTTGGTCACTCTATTCTTGGAGTGTTCTTTTCTGAATCAATTTAAGGATAATTTAGAAGCCCCCTTTTAAAATGTTTTTCCTACCACCTGCTTGCTTTTGGCTAGTCCAGTGCTTCCTATATCAGGAAGTTGGTAATAGAACTGGAAAGAGAGATAAAATATAAAAAATTGTATTCATTAGTAAAAACTTTTAGTAAAGGACTGTGTAGAAAAGATGAAAACTAACAATAACATAGTTTTTCTTACACTATGAATCAGCCTCATAGTTATCTTATAATCACACTTGGGAATGAATAATAATATTGGATATTCTTGAAGTGTAAATTTTATGTGAAAGGCAGGGCAGAATTTTTTACACCAAATAAATTTATGTTTTAAAGAACATAATTGCCTCAATGTTATCATAATAGATCATATATGTTTGTAAAACTAAAAGCATATTGAGGCGATGACTCAGTGGAATAAGTTATTCCCTGGCAAGCACAAGGGATTCAGTTCAAACCCCGGTTCCAAAAAAAAACAACAGAAAAAAACACCCTAAAAGTATATTGACAGGAATGGCAAAATCACTAGAATTTGAGAAGCAATTTTATGTTGAGAAGGATTAAGAGTCCAAATGTGTAGGTCCAGCGAGGTAGCTCAGCGGTCTAAAGCACCTGCTTATAGGTTCAGGGAACTACAGTTCTAAACCCGGCATCACACGCCACGCCAGCCATGCCTTAGGGTGTGCTAAACCCACCAAAAAGAAGGGTTCTGAATGTGGCTTCATCCCGATGATTGGAATGAAAGATCGAGGTGCTGTTGTGAGCACTGCAAGGGAAGGAATACCCTACCCGGCTGGTATAACGTATTCTGAAACACAATATCATAACATACTCTGCTGCACAAACAATGAAACCAAAAGAAAAAGAAAGAAATGGAATAATTTCAAATATAAATTAACCAGATTAATAGCTATCACAATGAATAATTCAAGTTCAATTCCACAAAGTGAATACTCCTTTCTTGTTTGCTTTTTCATACTGAGGATAATCCTGAGACCTTGTGCTTGCCAGGCAGACGCCCATGCTGCTGAGCTATCTCCCCAGCCCAAAGTGAATGCTTCCGGTTTTTCCCCCAATCCTTCCAGGGAATCTTTAATTTTCTATCTTGGCAAATAAATATATGAAGATATTTTTCAAAGCAAGGATGTTAAAGACCAATACTTTTACTGAAATGATCTAGTATCATAACAATTGTGAATAAGGTCAATTTGACATTATTCAAATGTAATCTAATCAATGTATATTACAGCACTTTTCGAGGTTTTTCCTTTAACAATTCATTTTATTGCCAAGTAAGTTCTGAAGACAACAACCTAAAAGCTTAGAAGATGTTTCTAATAGATTGGGTGTGACATGAGACCTTTATTGTTGTCTTTTACATGTTTTAAAATGAAGAAGATAATAAAACACAATATGTAAGTTCATAAGAAGGAACTAAAGACTAATAAAGGATTAAATTTAATCTTCATGAGGAAAGGTGAAAGCAATTAATAAAGGCTATAATTTAGTCATAGAAATTACCTAAGAGAATCCTTGAGGCACATGCAGAGTAAATATACACAGTGGTGTGCACAGTCTCTACATAAATCACTCTGATGGATGGTAATTGGTTATCAGGAAGAGTTTTCTCTTTTTATTAATATTTAGATACATTATGGATTTGTTAGGCTAAGTACAATTATCTTTTCTTAAGCTATTTTTTTTAATTCTTAGAATGTAATAATAGATATTTGCTACTAATTTCAAATAAATTTTTGGAAGGTACAAAATTCCAAGATAAAAATAAGGTGTACTTGGGCCAGCAAGAGAGCTCAGCAGACTAAGTGGCTGCTGTAACAAGCACGGAGACCAGGATGTGATCCCCAGTCTCGCATGTCATGCTGGCCCCACCCCTGGGGCATACTGAGCTGGCAACAGAGTCTGGGCCTCTTGTCACATGCCTGTAATTCCTGCACTGGGGAGGCTGAAAACAGGAGGATCACTACAAGTCTGATCTGCATAGTGAGACCCTGAAGCAAATACATAAATGAAAAAAAAATGGGGTGCACTTAAAATTACCTAGATCTATACTTCAGGAAATAGATCCTGCCTTCTCATTTTACTGTGGACTACATGGCTAGGTATGAAATGTCTTAACCACTCATCCACCACAGTGGCACTGCTTTGGGGTTCATATTGCTGCTCAGCTAAACTAAAAATAATCAGATGAGTAAATAATTAATCAATAATAATAAATCTGTAAATAATAAATAAATTTGCTTTGGTTTCAGATGAAGAACCTTTCCTCATTCTTGCCGATCATCATGAGATAAGAAAAATTAGCACTGATGGCTCCAATTACACACTTTTAAAGCAGGTATGACATTCTCAGAGTACTATAGCATTTGACGTGCCCCCCCAGTGATGCTTTAGACCTGTAAAAAATAACATCGCTAACAATTACAATTTATGGGACACATAATTTTAGATGCATTTAATTGCATATAATTATTTTAGATTACCATAAACATTCTTTTAAGAATGAGCAGGTAATGAATGCTCCTAAGCAGATGTATCATGCCATATCCAAGAAGGTAACAATGATGAAATATAATTAATGTGAAAGAAAATTAGCTCAAATTACATTAGAAAAATGTAAAATTTTCTTTCAGCCCACTTTGTGAATTAGTCAAAATGATTCTTTTTTCCCCTTGAGATTTAAAAATTACCTTTTCCAGATCTTCAAGTTATTGGTCATAAAACCTAGCAACAGAGTAGATTATAATTTGGCTTTGAAATTTGGGATTATAAGACAACAGAAGCACTGGAGATAAAGATCAATGTGAAGAGAACTTACTTTCAAGACAAAAGTCTCTCAGTTCCATTTCCCACACTGGGACAGAACTGAGCAAAACTATCCATGATATCATGATCACAAGTCTTAGACCTGAGGTCCCAGACTCATCCTCTGTCACTTCAATACAGTCCACTGTGAAAGAGCCTGGGATGGTTTGCTTTGCATTTGAGTCTTTTTACCTGAGTTTATTTTATACATTATTTTTATGAAAAGTTATGATTTTCAGCTCATAATAGAAAATAGAATTGTGTTTGTTTATTTTAACTTCTACCATATGTGCACTGACAGCACAAATTCAAGTAATTAAAGCTAAAGTATTACATGGAAGAGAGATATCAGAGACAATTAATAATTGCTTATTTCAATCTTCAAGAAAAGTGCTTTTCCTGGAAAGAGTTAGTGTGAGTTTTACAACAAACTTATCTTTGTCACAAACTACATGAAGTATCAAATTTAAGGATGGTTTTTGTTTTGTGAAGTTTTTATAACAATGTTAAGTGTAAATGAATAGCAGCTTTGATATGATGACTTTTGGAAAAATCAAAATGTGACCTAAAATTGCCCTAGTAATCTGAGAGCAGGACCAGTTCCTGCATTTCCCATGAATTCTAAAACCCACTGTTCAAGTGTCAAGTACCTAATGTAAAATATAAAACAGCACAGTATCTTCACGTAGCTTCCATGCATCCTTCCATACATCCTTCTGTATGGCTTAAATCATTTTAATTTACTTAAAATCCTTTTTCCAATGTACATGCTCTATAAGTAGTAGCTATTCTGAATTGATGAGGCAACAATGACAGAGAAGAGGATTATCTAGTTTTAGTGCAGATGCAGCTTTTCTCCTCACACTTCTATTGTGGTTGATTGAATGTATCAGTGGGCATCCCAAGGATATAGAGGGCAATGGTGTTAGCTAAACTAATTTTTGCTTCTAAGGCATAGTATAGATCCCTCTAGTACAATCATAAGAATTTTTACTCATTTTAATTTTTCAGTTTAATTCTATTTCAAGTCCAGACATCCATTAGGCAGTGCAGTATTAAGTATGAAAAAATTGAATTTCTTAGCTCTTTCTGTAGATCACAGGTTAAAAATGAAAAAACATACATAATAATTCAAATGATCTGACACTTGCTTTACAAGATAGGAGACTATAAATTATAAATTTACAGTGAGAATGGTCAAAGCCTGAGCTGTATAACTGCCACTTTGACTTGGAACCTGTGCTCTCCAGCACACTGGAGTGCTCAGATTATGCACGAGCTTTTGGTATTTACTGGACTCCAGAATATCTACAAGTAGAGCTTACTGGACTCCAGAATATCTATGAGTTGCAAACTCCTTCTTGGAGTGTGCCCCTAATATCCACTATTTCAAATTGCTTCTCTCTTCAAGTCTGAATCCTGGAATAATGTGCAAAATAGAAAATGCCTTTAGGTGTATACTAAAGTTAACAAGAAATACATGTGAGATGTAAGAATTTGCCAGTCTCTCAGAGTTTTTTTGCCTTGAGGAGCCAATAACCCAAAAATCATTTTTCAGACAAGGGTGAGATATGTATAAGTGCTTCAAAATGGAAAACATTTTCTTGCTGACCACTTTGTTCATACATTATTTAACTGAAATCCTTTTATATGCTATCTTCTCAATATTTTACAAATATTGAAAACTATTCTTTGCGTGTTTATTTCTCACCATCCCATAACTATATTCATAACTTCAGATCCAGAGAGGGAAGCCATTCCTTTCTTAATACGCTGCTTTAAAGCAGACATCTATTTAATTTCTACTTGTTATATTTAAGATTATAATTTTTATACTGTGCTATATCAATTTAAAAGAAGGAAGTTCACTCTTTAAAATATTTTATTTTTGAGTTCAGTTGAATCACATTTAACTAACACAGGCAAGGGCTGGGGAGATAGCTCAGTAGAATAAGCTCCTTGCCTGGCAAGTGCAAGGTCCTGAGTTCAGTCCCCAGTACCACAAACACAGGAAAAAAAAAACCCTAATATGGGCAAAGTAGTTATTTCGTTTATGAAAAACCTCTAGCAATGCTACCTCTGTAGCTCCTTGCTGCATTTTACTAGCCATGGAACTCAGAACATTTCCACTGGCATCAATTATTATACATGGATAATATATTGTCAAGAGTTGTTCTTAATGCAGCTAAATGGTTTTTTTCCTCCATGCCTCATTGGAGTCTCTTTCCTGTAATGGAACCACTTTACTGCAGCTCTTTTCTCTTGCGATATCATTTACCATTCTGCCAGTCATTAGTGCCAATGTGAGGAAAAGGATCCAATACCTTTCTTATTAGATAATATATGCAAATGAAATGGGATAAGGATGATGATGAATTTCAAGATGATTGTGAAAATCTTTGAAATACCATTCTTCATGTCGGCATTGGAAAAACAAATAATGTCACTAACCCCCAAAGAAACATAAAGCAAATCTATGACAAATCTTACCTCCAGTTTTCTCTATGGGCTGCTTAGAGTATGTGATTTGCATAAGGGGATGTATTTTTAAGCATCATTTTAATGTGACACAGTATTTAAAAAATTTCCAAGAGTTTCAGGTAATAGAAGTTTGTTTTCCATTAGAGGTTGCCTGCATCTCTAAAGAATGAATAATGAAGTAGAACATAGAAATACTTATATTCCACATGCCCTTTCAACTGAAATAAGTGAAAGAAAATATCTTTGCCTTTTTTTGAAATTTGATGTGTAGCTGATTGGGAAGAATGGTTTGTCTTGTCTTGATTTTTACACTTGGTTTGAGTCATTAATGATCTCATAAAGTTCTTTGTGTATAATTAAAGCATCTGATAGAAAATTTTCCAAATATTCTTTAAAATATCTAATAGAAATGTTCCCACATATATTTTAGGATGTAGCTGTTGTGCTGGCCCAGTTATTGCATGGATCACATACCACTTCAGAAAATATATGTTAGTGAGATGGATTTTAATATGTTACCCAATTCATTTCTGGTCTTTTTTATTTTATACAGAAACAAAACAGTTTCCTAAATAAATCATATCAAACCAAAGCATGCACATCTTTAGCTATAGAAATGAAAAAAGCAAGTAGGATTTTGATGAAAGCAATTTTCATCTCTGAAATACCTGGAATAACTCTGGTTTTTGGATTGTTGTTACTATAACCCTGGCTATCATAATGTCACTTGCATATGATTCAATAAAGACCCCATTGACCTGTTCTCTACTGAGATTAAGAGCAAAGCATATAGAAAAATTATCAGCCTAGCTAGACTGACCATTTGAAATTCACCACCTCAATTTCTCTGCATTTATAGGCTTAATTTATTATATTTGACTTGCTAAATTTAGAGTTAGATTTTCATTATCTAATTATTTTTAACAATAGAGTGAGATATTTTTCCATGGCTCAATATTATGTGTAAAAATTTGCTAAAATTAGAGTCACTTTTTTCCCACTTTTTCCTTGTAAAGCTCTGTAATTCAGTGACCTGCTTTGGCAAGCCATCACAGAGCTCTAATCCATTTAAATTCTTCCTCTGGAGGAAAAGCCATTTAACTAAAAAAAGAATATTGCAGACTATTACTGAAGTGCATTTCTTGAGCCCTCTGCTGAATTTGTCTGGAATATATTCAATTTATATTTTAGAACTTCAATTGATCTTTCATAGTGAGCTTACTTTGTATGTATAGTTATGTGCATTTAGCTGAGGAATGTCCTAATTTTTAGCATGCAAAGCAAAATTTAAGGGATCTTTGAATCTGCAACTAAAAATTAGTTGCTTTTTTAGCAACTAATTATTATTCTTAATATGTAATGTTGTCACTAAGAAATGATTGTTCCCCTTTTCACCAGACCTCAGTGAGAAATTTGCAGTCTTATTTTCTGCTGGGATTTCATTTTTATGACAAATGGCATGCAGTTTTGTTATGTTTGGTTTCAGACTATCTTCATAATCTAGTGGAAAAGTCAAAGGCATCGCTCATAGTGAACCAAATGGAAGTTTACGAGTTCAACTTAGGAAGTTAACACCATTATTGCTAGAGTTTTGATGGGTGAAAGATAAAAGTACTACTTACCAAGACAGACACTGACTTAGTTCTCTAAATAGGCAGCATTTTTCTTGTAAATTGCTGAAGATAAATAAAGTCTGAACAGTAGTTATATAGCCTAGATCTTCTAAAAGAAAGATGGCAGTTCTGAGAACATCCATTGTTGTTCACTCTTTTTCTCTAAACAAAATCAAAGAGGATGAAAACCTTGTCTCCCCATAGGTTCTAATTCTTACCCATGGAAATGTAAATATTTTACAACATCAAATTCTTTAGGAAAAATGTTAATATGAACAAGTATAAACTGACAAAAGAAATGACAAATATCTCGTGGGACACGGCCAAGTGTCTACAGTGTTAATTATTTCCCTTTCAGTAAGAATTTATGTTTCATAGACTATTTTGGCCTTAAGAAAAATATACACAATTGAAATTTTGGCCTAAGTTTGTTAGACCATTAATGTAACAAATTAGTTTAGAACTAAAATAACTTCTAATAAGTTATAGCCAAGAAGCTTCTAGGACCTGCAACAGCATTGGAAAATTAAACTAAACAGCAGAATGCCCAACCAAAACCCTATAACATCAAAAAACCAAAAGCTGAATTTATTTTTCTGCTTTGTTACCTATTCATAAAATTTTATAACCAAGAGACAAAAGGGAGTGATTTCTTCACAAGTTCACCATATGAAACAAATGATGTGAAATATCCAGCTCCTCTTTGGTCAAATACTAACCTAAGGTTATAACTTTCAAATTCTAATGTAACAGTATGTTGCCTAAGGGGTCATTTGAAGCATTAAAAGAGGAGAGTTATCTATGATGTTGAGACAAGAGCTTTTAGTTGTTATGATACTTCTGAACCTTCTGATATGACCCAAGAGGAGGCTACCTGGGGAAAATCTTCATGTTTTAGACAATGTCTCCCTTTACAATTTAGCTCACTGTTCATTTCTACCTTTTCCACAGAACAGGCTATACTGATATCTATTATATATGTAATATTCATGGAAAGTAGGAATTTTTTGCCTTTTTTCCTTAATTTTTCCCTACTTAAACTACATTTTCAAATAAACTATACACCTTTTTAAGTGCGTAGTATGAAGAACATGCTATCATATGATACCATTAGTTACAAATGCAATTTATTTTAATGAGTATAACTATTTAAGTTTAAAGGGAAATAATGATTTCCATGAGCTTCTAAGTTATAAAAGTAATTTCTGTTAACTGTAAATGAAATTTTATTTTTTTCATTTTTAGGGTTTGAATAATGTTATTGCTATAGACTTTGATTACAGAGAAGAATTCATCTATTGGATTGATTCAAGCAGACCCAATGGAAGTCGCATAAATAGGATGTGTTTAAATGGAAGTGACATTAAGGTAACAAAATAGTGCAATGATCAGATTATTGAATATTTTATTC
>PVKA01031291.1:0-26401 GCA_004027165.1 Ctenomys sociabilis | reverse complement strand
TCAGTCTCTTTCCTCTGTGGCTCCATAATGTCCTTGTTCAGAAAATTTGGAGCTCACCTGAGTTTCATGATGTTGCAGTACAGGTTCTCCTATGTCCTGAGTCTTCGCTGACCTTGAAAGGCTAGGGCCAAAATGTTGGCTGGCCTTGTGGCTCTTCTATTTCTCCAACTCTGACTTGTGATCTTAGGTTGTTAACCATCCAGAAGAAAAGCTGATTAGTATCCTGCACCATATGCCATTCATTTTGCCTTATCTGCCTCAATTGATTTTACTTGTTGTACGCTACCTTTTGTATTTCTGCTTTTCGCTTGTTAGGGAGACTAGAAGATATTTACACATGTGTGACTTGTTTATTTCATTTATGAGTATATGTGCAAGTGGCATCCACTTCAGTATAAATGCTTCAAACTTATCATTCTTAATAGCTGAGTAATACTCCATTATATAGAAATACCACATCTTTTTCAACCATTCCTCATGTGATAGACATCTTGGTTGTTTCCAAGATTTTGCTATCACACATTGTCCTGCTATAAACATAGGTACACATATATCTCTATGATACAATGTATCCAGATCCTTTGGGAAAATTCCCAGTAGGGGGATAGCCAGCTTGAATGGGATTTCTAGTCCTACTCTTTTGAGGAGTCTTGACACTGACCTCCACAATGGTTGTACCAGTCTACATTCCCACCAGCAGTGGAGAAGTGTTCCCTTTCCCCCAGAACCTCTCCAACATTTGTTGTTGGTTGATTTCCTTATGATAGCCATTTTTTCTGGAGTGAGATGATATCTCAGTGTTGTTTTTATTTGCATTTCACGAATGGCTAGCGATGTGGAGCGTTTTTTCATATATTTATTCGCTTCTTTAATTTTGTCCTCTGAGAAGTGTGTATTCATCTCAGATGCCCATTTCTGAATTGGGTCTTTAAATTTGAGGGCCCTGTTATATCTTAGTTCTTTATAAATTCTAGACATTAGTCCTCTGTCTGACTGCTTATTAGCTAGGATTTTTTTCAAAGTTTGTGGTTGTCTTTTCACTCTGTTGACAATTTCTTTTGACATGCAGAAGCTCCTTAAGAAGAGTTCATCCCATTTGTTGATTCTTTCAAGAGCTTCCCATGCCAATATATGTTTGCCCATGAACTCTTTACCTACCCCTATGTCTTCAAGAGTTCCTCATACTTTCTCTTCCAGGAGATTGAGTGTTTCTGTTTTAACGTTTAGATCTTTAAACTATTTTGACTTTAACTTAGTGCATGGTGATAGAGCTGGGTCAAGTTTTAGTTTTTGGCATGTAGAAAGCCATGTTTTCCAGCACCATTTGTTAAAGAGGGTATCTTTCTTCCAGTGAGCTTGTGTAGCCCCTTTGTCGAAGATAAGATGGCTGAGTGTTTTTGTAGATGCTTCTGCATCTTCTAATTTATTCCACTGATCCTCAGGTCTATTTTATAACCAATACCATGTTGATTTTATCACAGTGGTTTGTAGTATGATTTCAAATCAGGAATTGTGATGCCTCCTGCCTTATCTTTATTGGCCAAGATTGCCTTTGCTATTCTAGGTTGCTTGTGGTTCCAAATAAATTTTAGGATTGATTTCTCTATATCTGGGAGGTATGTTGGTGGCAGTTTGATTGGGACTGCATTAAATCTGTACAGCAATTTTGGGAGTATGGCCATCTTCACGATGTTGGATCTTCCTATCCAGGAGCATGGAATATCTTTCCATTTTCTGAAATCCTCCATAATCTCTTTTCTTAGGGTGTTGTAATTTTCCGTGAAAAGATCTTTGACTTCCTTGGTTAAGTGAATCCCAAGATATTTCATTTTCTGCGGTGCTATTGTGAAAGGTATTGTTTCTATAGTTTCCCTTTCAGTGTGTTTGTTATCTGTATAGAGGAATGCTATTGACTTCTGCATATTGATTTTGTATCCTGCTATGCTACTGAATTTCCCTATCAGTTCTAGTAGTTTCTTGGGGGAATTTTTGGGGTCTTCCAAGTAAAGTATCATGTCGTCTGCAAATAGTGATAATTTAACTTCTTCATTTCCTATTCTTATTCCCTTTATTTCTCCCTTTCATCTAATGGCTGTTGCTAAGGATTCCAAGACTATATTGAATAGGAAGGGTGATAGAGGACATCCTTGTCTTGTACCTGATTTAAGAGTAAAAGATTTCAGTTTTTCCCCATTTAGGATTATATGAGCTTTTGGGTTGTCATAGATGGCTTTTATCAAGTTAAGATAGAGTCCATCTATTCCAATTTTCTGTAGGACCTTGAACATGAATGAGTGATGGACTTTGTCAAAGGCTTTCTCTGCATCAATTGAGATGATCATGTGGTTTTTAGATTTCAGTCTATTAATATAGTGTATTACACTTATAGATTTTTGAATATTGAATCATCCTTGCATCCCTGGGATGAATCCTACCTGATCTTGGTGTATGATCTTCTTGATGATTTGCTGTATTCTATTTGCCAGGATTTTGTTGAGTATTTTTGCATCTATGTTCATGAGGGAGATTGGCCTGTAGTTTTCCTTTTTGGTTCTGTCTTTCCCTGGTTTTGGAATGAGTATTATACTTGCCTCCAGAAATGATTTTGGGAGGACTTTTTCCTTTTCAACTTCGTGGAAGAGTTTGTGGAGTGTGGGGATTTTATCTTCTATAAATTTCTTCTAGAATTCAGCTGTGAATCCATCAGGCCCTGGACTTTTCTTTGTCGGTAGGCTTTTTATTATGTTTCGAATTTTGTTGGCTGTTATCGGCTTCTTGAGAGTTGTAATATCTTCTTGATTCAGTTTTGGTAATTTTTACCTTTCGAGGAATCTGTCTATTTCTTCTGTGTCTTCTATTCTGTGAGCGTAAAGATTCTCGAAGTAACTATTGATAATCTTTTGAATTTCCACTGGGTCTGTGGTGATTTCACCCTTTTCATTCCTTATCGCTTGTACTTGAATTTTCTTTTGCCTCTTTTTGATGAGGTTGGCAAGAGGCTTATCAACTTTATTTAGTTTTTCTAAGAACCAACTTTTTGATTTGTGGATTCTTTGAACTGTTTTTTTCATCTCAATTGAGTTAATTTCTGCTGTAATCCTTATGATTTCTTCCCGTCTTTGCGCTCTGGGTTTTGTTTGCTCTTCTTTTTCTAGTTGTCGGAGGTGCATCATTAAGGTGATAATTTGTTCCCTTTCAGTTTTCCTAATGTGTGAGTTCATAGCTATTATTTTCCCTCTAAGAACTGCTTTCATCGCATCCCATAAATTCCGGTAAGTTGTACTTGAATTTTCATTGAATTGGAGATATTGCTGAATTTCTTGTTGAATTTCTTCTACGACCCATTGATTGCTGAGTAGGGTGTTGTTTAGTTTCCATGAATTTAGTGGGTTTTTCTGGTTTCTTTTGTCATTTATTTCCAATTTCATTGCATTGTGGTCAGATAGTATGCATGGGATAATTTCTATTTTCTTGCATTTACTTAGGCATGACCTCTGGACTAGTATGTGGTCTATTTTGGAAAATGACCCGTGTGCAGCAGAAAATAATGTATATTCAGCTGTGGTTGGGTGGAACACTCTGTATATATCCACCAGGTCCATTTGTTCCAAGCTTTGGTTCAGTTCTGCTACTTCCTTGCTAATTTTTTGTCTGGTTGTCCTATCTTTTTGAGATAAGGGTGTGTTAAGATCTCCTGTTAAGATTGTGTTCTTAGACATTAAGGTTTTCATGTCCCTTAAGATTTGTCTTATGTAGCTGGATGCTCCTGTGTTTGGTGCATAGATATTTATGAGTGTTACTTCTTGCTCTTGAATTTTTCCCCTGACCAATATATAGTGGCCTTCTTTGTGTCGTTTGATCATTCTTGGTTTGAAGTTGAGACTGTCTGAGTACAGAATTGTTACTCCTGTTGTTTTCTGAGGTGCTGGGGCATGCAGTATTGTTTTCCATCCTTTGACTTTGAGCCTATGAATGTCCTTTTGTGTTAAGTGTGTTTCTTGTATACAGCATATTGTTGGATTTTGTTTCCTAATTCACTGTGCCATTCTATTTCTCTTAGTTGGAGAATTGCGTCCGTTTACATTTATGGGTATAATTGAAATGTGCTGACTTATATTTGTCATGATATTTAGCTGGTATTGTTTACTCCTTTGTAACCTGTATTTAATTGACTGTCCTGTTTAGTGGGTTCCTTCCATTCCCTTTCATGGAGTTCTGGTCGTTGTGGTCTCTCTCTAGAACCTCTTTCATCAGGTTCACCTGTGAAGGGATGGCTTTGTCATCATGAAATTCTTTAGTTGTTCTTTATCATCGAAGTATTTCACTTCTCCATCAAACTTGAAAGACAGTTTTGCAGGGTACAGTAATCTGGGCTGGAATTTGTTTTCGTGTAGGACTTGAAGAACTCTGCTCCATGCTCTCCTTGCCGTCATTGTTTGTGTAGAGAAGTCGGCTGTAATTCTGATGGGTTTTCCTTTGAATGTGAGCTCCTTCTTCTCTCTAGCAGCTTTCAGTATATGATTTTTGTGTTGGATTTCTGCGATCTTAACTACTATATGTCTCGGTGTGTTTCTACGTGGGTTGAGGTTATTTGGTGTTCTGTATGCTTCAGTGATCTGAATGTTGGATTGTTTCCTCATATTTGGGGGGTTTTCTGCAATTATTTCTCCCCAAATTCTTTTTATGTCATTTATATTGACTCCTTCATTCTCATTGATACCAATTATTCTCACATTGTTCATTCTGGCGTCATCCTGCAGGTGATGGATTATTTTTTCCTGCATTCTCGTTGTTTTTAAGAGATCCTTTCTCACCTTTTCACTAGCTGCTCTGGAATCTTCAAGATCTGAAACTCTGTCTTCACTTTCACTCAGATGGTTTTGTAGACTCCTGATTGCTATTTTTAGTTCTTCTATATCTCTTTGACTGTGTTTCATATGTTCTATTTCTTTTCTGTATTGCTCATTCAAGGAATCCATCATATTTCTGATCTCCTCAATTTTTTTATCCATGTCTTCTTTAGAGGTAGTTATTAATTCTTTTTCTGCTGTGTTTCTTCCAAGTTGGATTTCCTCTGTATATTTCTGAACTTGTTTCAGTATTTCAGATGCTATGACTTCAAAAAGTTCTTTTTTGATTTCAGAACTTATTTCTGCTTTGAGTTCCTCATGATCTTTCTGTTGTTATTTCTTTGCTTCAGATGCTGTTATTTCATATATATCAGCTGCAATAGTGCTCTCTGCACTTGGTCTGGGTGAGCATCATTTTTCCACCCAATGTTTCTGGAATTCATTCTTTATTTCAGATACTATGTATTCAAATATTTCTTTTTTAATTTGGGCAATTACTTCTCGTTTTATTTCCTCTATAGCTTTCTGCTGTTGTTCCTTTGCTGCTGTATCTGTTAGTTCATTCATTGCAGCTGAGCTAGTGTCCTCTGCCCTTTCTGGTGGACTCGAGGTCTGGGATTGCATTTTTCCCCTTCTCTTTGTCATTTTGTACAGCACTGATCTTTGACTTTTGGTGTAGAGCTTTGGTGCAGCTATAACCTTAGCTTGTTATGATATTCGGGTGCCAGTCTATTACATTTTAGATTTTCCAGGTATGCCTATCCTAGGTCTAGGTGTTGTGTTCAGTTCTTTCTTTTGCTGAAACTCCTTTGCTTCCCCTATGTTGGTTCCCAGGGTCAGCCCTCCTTTGTCAGACAGGTCCTTCCCCAGGTGGGTGGGCCTGGGCTTTGGTGAGTCTCTGGGCTCACAAAAGGATAGTTGATGATCTTATTCACTGGGTAGGCTGTACTGGGTTGGCCAGCCGGTGCTAGGTCTGGGTCTACAGGCCGTAACCCAAAAAAGATGGGAAAGGTCCCTCTGGTGCAGTGGGCCTGGAGCCCTCACTCATAGGCCAGGCTATGCTGGGTTTCGGTCCGTAGTGTGGGACCATGGATTTCTGAGAAATGTCCCTGTGGCATGGCAGGCTTGGAGTTCTCACTCCAGGACGACCTGCACTGTGTCTGGGGCTGTGGGGTGGGACCGGTAATCACCTGGAAATGTTTCTCTGGCTCAGTGTGCCTGGAGCTGTCACCGGGCCACGGGGGGTGAGGGGGCAGGTAATCCCTGGGAAATGTCTCTCGGGCACGGTGTGCCTGGAGTTCTACACTCACTGACCTCAGATGCCCAGAGAATCGGGGAAATTCCCACTCGATCAGTAGGTCAGGGGATCCGGGGAGGTGCTGGTGAAAGGGTCCTGAGGTTTCAGGCCAGTCACTGGCTTGGAGGGGTTGGGGATAGGGATCTGCGTAGCACGAGCGGGAAGAAGCCAAAGGCTCTCCCTCAAACTCACCACACTCTCACTGATCTGGGAAGCCTGGTGAGTCCTGTAAATTCGCTCTCGCTGGGAGAGCTTGGCACGGGATCCAGGAGGTCGCTGGAGTCAGCCACTGTCTCAGGCCTGTCTGGCTGGGTGGCGTGGGCGGGATCGAGTAGACTTGCTGTCTCAGGAGGTCTCTGGGGTGGGCGGGCGTGGGCTTGGGAGGGATGGAGCTGGATGGCGGAGTTGGCCTCTGGGGCTGGGCGGGCATGGGCGGGATGGAGGATCGTTTTACTTCCTTTGTTAGATTAATTTCCATTTCATTTTTTGGATGCTAATGTGAAGGATATTATTCCTCTAACTTCTCTCTCAATGAATTAGTTGTTTGTGTAGAGTAATGCTATTGATTTTTGTTGTTGGTTTTGAATCCTGCTATGCTACTGAATTAGGAGCTTCCTGGTGGAGTATTCTGGGTCTTCCATGTAGAGTATCAGGTCATCTGCAAATATTGGTAGTTTAACTCCTTCTTTTCTAATTCTTATTCCTTTAGTTTCTTTCTCTTGTGTAATGGCCTTTAGCTATTGAATAAGAATGGTGATAGGTGACATCCTTGTCTTGTACCTGATTTTGGAGTAAAAGTTTTCAGTTTTTCTCCGTATAGAATGATGTTGACTATTGGTTTGTCCTAGATGGCTTTTATCAGGTGAGGTAAAGACCATCTATACTAATGTTCTGTAGGGTAGTTATCATGAATGAGTGTTGTACTTTGTCAAAAGCATTTTCTACATCTTTTGAGATCATCATGTTGTTTTGGCTTTGGCTCTAGTGATATAGTGTATTTATAGATTTACAGATTTGCATATGTTGAACAATCCTTGCATCCCTGGGATGAATCATTCATAGTGTGGTGCATAGTTTTCCTGATTCTTTGATGTACTCTATTTGTTTATATTTAATTGAGGATTTTTGCATCTATATGAACAAGGGAGATGGAACTGTAATTCTCTTTTATAGTTGAGTCTTTCTGTGGTTTTGGTATCAGTATAATATTGCCTTAAGAATTAATTTTGGCAGTATTGCTATGAATCCACCAGGCCTGGGCTTTCCTTTGTGTGTAAGCTTTTGATTACATTTTTTATTTCATTAGCTGATATCGGGTTATTCAGATTTTTTCTATCTTCTTGATTCAGTTTTGATAATTTTTCTTCTGTTTTCGATTGTATGAGAGTAAAAATTTTCAAAATAACTATTGATGATCTTCTTAATTTCCACAGGATCTGTAGTAATTTTACCCCTTTCGTTCCTTATTACTTGAATCTGAGTTTTTATTTCCTCTTTTTCATGAGGTTGGATAGGGATTTTGATTAATTTATTTCTCATATTGTTTTCTTTGTCTTAGTTACATTATTGCTCTAATCTTTATAATATCCTCCTGTCTTTGGGCTTTGTGCTTGGTTTGCTCATTTTTTTCTAGAAGCTTGAAGTGCAGCATTAGAATATGTATCTGTTCTCATTCTGGTTTCCTAATGTGTAAGCTTACCTTGTGTTTCCCTCTGAGAACTGCTTTCATTTCATCCCAGAAATTCCCATAAATTGTGTTTGAATTTTTGATGTATTGTAGATATTGTTTGGTTTTTGTTTAATTTTATGTGTAACTCATTGCTAAGGAGGTTGTTTTTTAATTTCTTTATGTTGATGGGTTTTCTTTCACTTTCTATTGTTGTTCATTTCCAGTTTCATTGCACTATGGTCAGATAACGTGCATTGCATAATTCCTGTTTTCTTGCATATGTTTAAGCATGCTCCATGGAGTATTATGTTGTTTATTTAGAGAACAGCCCACCTGCAGCTGAAAAGAATGTGCATGCTGATAATGGGTAGAACACACTACAAATATTCACTAAGTCCGTTTGTTCAGGTTTGGTTCAGTCCTGCTATCTCTTTTCTCATTTTTGTCTAGTTTATCTATTTGATATAATGAGGTGTTAACATCTCCTGTTTAGATTATGTTATTGATTATTAGATTTTTTTTCATGTGCATTAAAATTTATCTTTCAGGTTAGGTGCTCCCATATTTGGTGCATATGCATTTATGACTATTATCTCTTCCTCTTGAAGTCTTCCCCTAGCAATTATGTAGTTGCCCTCTTTATCTCATTTGATCACTCTTAGTGTGAAGTTCAGTTTGTCTGCAGAAAGAATAGTTACTCATGTTTTTCTGACCTCCTGGAATATGTTTTCCATCCTTTAACTTTTAGTCTATGAACAACTTTATAGATGAAATGCATTTTTTTTGTATTGAGCATATTGTTGAATTTTATTTCTTGATCTGCTCTGAAAGCCCATTTCTTCTCTTCAGTGAGTTGAGGCCATTTACATTGGTGGTTATAATTGACATGTACTGGCTTATGTTTGTCATATTATTTTCCTGCTGTTGGTTCCATACCTTTTCTATTTATAATTGTTTGCCCAGTGTGGTGAGGTCTTTCTGTTGTCATTCCTTGAGTGCTAGTCAATTTGATCCCATTCGCAATTATATTTTAGCATTCTTTGTAGGGTTGATTTGATGGTCATGAATTTCTTTAGTTGCCTTTTGTCATGAAAGTATTTTACTTCTCCATTAAAGAACATTTTGCAGGATATATCAGTGTGGGATGTAATTTGATTTCTTGTAATTCTTGGATTACTGTGCTCCATGGTCTTCCTGGCTTGATTGTTTGTGCTGAGAAGTGTGCTATTATTCTAATGGGTTTTACTTTATTATTTATTTATTTATTTATTTATTTTTTGTACACAGGGTCTCACTATGCAGCCTACATTCATAGTGATCCTCCTGCTTTCTGCCTCCCTAGTGCTGGGATTACAGGCGCTCGTCACCATGCCTGGACTCCAATCACAGGCTCAGTGCACCCGAAGGCGGGGCCGGCGCAGCAAGCAGAGGCAGGGATCGAACCCTCGCCGATGTGCTTACCTAAGCAAGCGCTTAGTCTGCTGAGCTATACCGCCGGCCCTTGGGTTTTACTTTAAATGTGATCTGTTTCCTTTCTTTTTGATTTTCATTTCTTTCATACCAGGGATGATTTGTGCTTGCCAGTCAGGCACTTTATCCGCTGAGCCATCTTCCTTGACTTGAGCTACCTCTCTGTCCCTGAACCATCCTTGGCACTATTTCTTTTATCTAGCATCTTTTATATGTTGTCCTTGTGATAAAAGTTTGTGATCTTAATTATTATATGTCTGTATATAGACTTATTTTCATTGACGCTATTGGAGATTTATATGTCTTAGTTTTCTGAATGTCACATTGTTTTTTCATATTTGGTAAGTTTTCTGCTATTACTTCTGCCAAAATTATTTTCATGTCATTTATGTTGAATCTTTTTTTTTTCACTGATGCCTATTATTCTTATGTTGGTCATCTTTGCATCATCCTACAGTTTTTAGATTACTATTTCCTAGATCCTTTTGCTTTTTAAGAGATACTTCCTTTTTTTAAATTTTTATTTATTTATTTATTTTTGTTTTATTGAAGTACAAATATCAATGAGACAGTTTTAAGATATCTTGAAAAGATGGATTTGATAAATGAATACATTGCAGTTTTCATAATGTTTTGGTATCATAGAAGGTGCATACATGATATTATACTTATAGACATTATTATACTGTTTGTCTCTTATCAGTAAATAGAGTGTAGCTGTTTACGTATCTCATTTTTTATACCTGAATTACATAAAAGATTCAATAATTAATACTTTCTACCTTGTTATAATGCTGTGCTTCTACATAATTCTATGAGAGGCAAGATTTGCACTAATGGTGGTTGGACAGGATATTATGTCAGCTTCTAGTACTATGGACAACCACTAGGAAAATAACAAGGAAGAGATCCTTCCTCACCTGTTCAAGCTGCAACGTGACTGCAAGGTTTGAGAGTCCATGTTCACTTGCATCCAGATGGTTTTTGCCAACTTATAAATGGAGTTTTTAATTTCCTGTATATTTGTTTGTATCTGTTTCATCCCATTATATTTATTTACTATATTACTCATTCAAGGTTTCCATCATTTTACTATTCTCCCCCATTTTTTTAATCAATAGCTTCTTTAGAAATGCTTTCATTGTAGTTATCATTTCTTGTTTTTAACCTGGGAGATTATTTCTGGTCTGATTTCATTTCTTCTATACCATGCTGTAGTTGTTTCTTTATTTTAGTTGCTCGTATTTCAGGTGTGTAACTATGTATTTCTTCCAAGTTAGTGTCTTCTGGATTTCTTTTTTGTGTGCCTAGGGCCAGAGATTGCAGTTTGATCTTTTGTTTTATCATTTTCTATTTTTGACAGAACTCTTCATTGTGATTTCTGATACTTTTTTTTTGTGACAGTGTGATGCAACGCAACTGCATCACTGGAATCTGAATATCTCTGTAAAGAAGAAAAAAAAGAAAAAACCAAATTCATACATTAGTGAATGAGAAGCCTCAAATCACTACAAACCCTAGAGAAATTCATAAGGTCACTAATACCTACTTCAAAAATCTTTACTCTCATAGGATAGAAAAGACAGAGGAAATCATCAGTTTCCTAGATACACATGAAATGCCAAAGCTGAGTCAAAAAGATATACAAAATATGAATAAATCAATAGTGAGAAGCAAAACTGAAAATGCAATTAAAAACCTACCATTAAAGAAAAGTCCAGGGTTGGATTCAGAGAAAAATTCTACAAGAAATTTAGAGAAGATTCAATGCCAAATTTTCTTAAATTCTTCAATGAAATTGAAAGGAAAGCAATTCTCACAAACTCATTCCTGGAGGCAAGTATTACTCTGATTTAAAAGACCAGAGAAAGAGCCAATTAGAAAAGAGAACTACAAGCCAATGATGTAATGAATATAGATGCAAAATTCCTCAATAAAATACTAGCAAACAGAATGCAGCAAACCACCAAGAAGATTGTACATCATGACCAAGTGGGTTTAATTCCAGGTATGCTGGATGGTTCAGTATTCATAAATCCATAAATGTAATGCACCATGTCAATAGAATCAAGAACAAAAACAACATGATCATCTCAATAGATACAGAAAAAGCTTTTGACAAAATCCAACATTCATTCAGGATAAATACCTTATGGAGAATCGGAATAGGTGGCTTATATCTCAACCTCATAAAAGCCATCTATGAGAAGCCCACAGTCAACATTATACTAAATGAGCAAAAACGGAAGGTCTTCACTTTAAAATCAAGAACAAGTCGAGGATATCCACTGTCTACTCGTATTCAACGCAGTTCTGGATACATTAGCCAGAGCAACTAGACAAGAGAGAGAAATAAAAGAATAAAGTTTAGAAAAGAAGGGAAATTGTCATTATTTGAAGATGACATGGTACTCTACAGAGGACCCCAGAAACTCCACCAAGAGTTATGTCAATTCAATCACCAAATTCAGAAATGCAATAGGATACAAATTTAACACACAAAAATCACTAGCATTTTTGTACACAAACAGAAAGCATACTGAGAGAAAAGTGAGGGAAACCACACTTATCACAATAGCATCCAAAAAATTGAAATACTTAAGAATCAATCTCACTAAGGTTGAAAAAATATTTATGCAGTGATAATTACGTTTCTCTAAGAAAAATGATTGAGGAGGAGTTGAAAAAAATGGGAAAATATTCCATGCTCCTGGATTGAAAGAAGTAACACTGTGAAAATGGCCATACTTCCAAAATTGTTATGCAGATTCAATACGATAACGATTAAAATAACATTAGTAAGCCTCACAGAGCCAGAGAAATCTTTCTTAATGGATTTGTAATCAGAAGAGACCCAGAATATTAAAAACAATCCTGAGACACAAAGAAAAGGCAGGAGGGAACACTGACGTGAAATTATACTATTGAGCTGCTGTGATAAGATCAGGATGGTACTAGCATAGAGACAGATTTGAAGATCAGTGGAACACATTAGAAGATGCACACACAACTGCACACACACTCAGCCATGTTATCTTTGATAAAGGGGCCACACATGCTCACTGGACAAAAGATAGTCTCTTTAATAAATAAACTAAAACTAGACCCATGCCTCTCATCATGCACACAGATGCAGTCAAAATGGATCAAACATTTAATTGATAGACACTTCTGTGAAAATCTATATTTGTTGCAAAACTAATTTATGCTGTAATTTTCTACCCCACTGAAAAAGATTAGGCATAATTAATTTTATTATTATATTCTATTTTTGTGTGAACAATGTTTGGTTGCCTCATTCTATGTTATAATACAACATTATTTATTTATCCATTTATTTATTTTGGCTGGCTCAGGCTGCCTTAAGGGTGGGTCTGGTGTGGCACGTGGAGCTGGAGATCGAACTGCAGTCCCCTGCACCTGACTGAGTTTTCCCAAGCAGGTGCTTTAAACAACTGAGCTAACCAGCAAGCTCCCATAATGCTTTTTTTTTTTTTTTTGGTCCTGGAAAATATTCGTGTTTCCATCTTGATCTTCTTTCTGGCAAATAAACACATTATAATCTTATGGATTCTTTGTAGTCTCACCAAAGTTGATCATTTAAAATATTTTCCTCATTATTTTACTCTGAATCCACTCTCTGGTTTTGATTAGTATTAATATAAGTATTAGTATTCTCAAAAACCAAGACCTATAAACTTCACTTACCAGAATACTATTTACTGTCAGTGACATCTTTTAAAATGTCTAGCTATGTTCATTCAGGGATTTAAATATTTTTTATAAATTTCATGACATTGCAGTAACAATTTGTAGTCCATATTAAGACAAATGAAATAGAAATATAAACCCAATGAATCTCTAAACTGTTGACATCTGATATTTTGTCCACATAATTACATCATTACACCATTCTCACTTGAATATTCTTTTTCTATTATTCTGTTTTTCTATCCCTAGATGGTTTCTTGGAATAAATATCTGCTGCCTGGTATCCCTTTATATGTAGTGACAATAGAAACCATAATAAAGAGATACTTGAGCATTCCTACTGCAAATTTAATATCTCTGTCAGTCATACTACTTATCAAAGTTGTGTGCTGATTATGTACTTGTATAATTATATAAATATACATTACCTTGAACTTAGGAGCAATAAAAGGAATTTATAGCTTTATGTCACTAATATAGGCACTATTATTATTTAGAATTCAGCAATTTAATTGGCTGGTTTTTATAAAATTAGTAACACTTTTTCTTCTTTTATTTGGAAAGCAAACAGTTTAAGTTATTATGTATGCCCACTTTAACATTTATGAATAACATTTCTTAGATAAACAAGAATTAACTGCAGTTTAAATTTCATGAGAATCAGAGGCTGAATAATACTCATTTAAATTTAAAATTATGAACAACAATGCAATAGAATTTTTTCTTGTAGATTCATAGAAAAGGAAAATATTTAGTGTATGGAAATTCAATAAAAGGGAAGTATTATGCATTTGAATACCACTGAATTCCCAGGAGTTTATAACTTTCTCAAAGATGCCTGTAGACCTACTCAGAGTGAAAATTTTCTGATCACAACCTAAATATCATAAATTCCCTTTACATAGCTTCCAGTGCTAAAAAAATGTGAGGCTCATGTTAATATACATTTTATTTTCCATCCTCCCCAACTTTATGACCTTTCTATTCTTGACCTAATTATACAGAACAAACAAATTATTTTGCCTGTAGGTTTACCTGTTCCCTAGCATTGAGAAAAAAGGTGGGTAGTTTAAATGTAAGAATTGAGGATAGACAGTAGGTATGTAAAGGAAACAAGTAAGGGAGTACTTACTTGCTTTACAAAAGCATTCATTAAAATTTTGTTTGAAATGACCTTTCATACTTTAAAAATCTTGGTTCATGTAATCATAAACATTTTGAAAGCCTAATGTATAAATTTAAGTATATGGGGTTCGTAATTATAATGTAATTCAATTTTAGTGTGTCAGATAGATTCAGGATCTTTTTTTTTAAAAAAAAACCTAGTATGTCACTCATGGTTTTAAGAACACACACTTGCACTGTTTCCGGAGGCATTATTTAATACCATATCAACACTACTTACAAGAATCTGGACTATTACAAAGTAAGTCTTGTGTTTAGAATTTCTCCAGAAATGTTTTCTAATAGCATGGGGTAAAGCAGAGTCTGGAGCCACAGGATGCTGACCTGATGCTATGGCTAGAAGGTATTGTTCTGTCCCCCACTGAAGAAATTACTTTGGGAGCAGCAGTGTGTCACATATACAAGGAAATTCATATCATTTTGTATTCTGTGATTTCATCCTTGGAGGTTAGGAAGTAAGAATGGCAATGGTTAAACTGTGTAAATGATCTTTTTCTCAAGGGCCTTTTCCCCTTATCAATGGTACAATAAACTGTACTATAGTTCAAAAGAAAGGATATTTTGACTTAAAATATGCTAAAGTATAAAGATGACTTTTATGATGTTTCAAACATTTCAGTTGAATGTTGTTATTTTTCAGCTTTATCTACTGGCAAGGTTTAGGGGGGACACACTGAAGAATAAACATTGCATCGTCTACTTCTCAGGTAACAAAGCAAAATTGAGGGGTTGGATGAAAAACAAACTGTATTTTGATGTCTAAGAGTTCTGAAGTGTTGCCATTAAGTCATCTCCCTTAGCCATTCCCTTTGTCTCTCATGATGCTCCGTGGTCTGCCTCATGTAGCGCACGGACCTCACATTCACTAAATCTCACGTCTTCCCACCGAATGTGCGCTCAGACTCAGCAGCTTCTAACTTGAGACTAGGTTTAAAACTGGAAGTCATTAGAGTGAATAACCACTAAGATACTGAAGTGGTGCTGTTTCCCTCTTTCATTTCTATGCACCAAAAAAATGGACATTTAAGGCAAACATGCTTATATAATTCAAACCTTGTAGGTTGGGTTTGAAAAACTAAACCAATTAGTAAATTCGTTTATTCAATTAGTAAATTATTTATTTCATTCTGAAATAAATAGGTGCCCTACTGAGTAATGTCAAGTAAGATGTGGCATTCAGCAGCAGATAGCTTATTTTGTTACAGACAGAAGAAAAGCAGCACTGTGCTGTAGCATTCTAAAAGTCCCACAAGATGGGTTAGCAGAACCATAAGCAGCACCATGCAGAGTAAATAAAGGAATGCTACAGTAAGGGCGTAGTATAAAAGGGATCAGTATGGTTTATACTCAAAAAGGGAAAAGATAGCTTTTATAGGTGACATGAGAGCAAGTGACAGGGGTTTGGGTCATGACTTGATGATACCTGGAGCAAAGCAGAAACTATGAATTTGGAGAGAAGTAGTAAGTGAAACAGATCTTGGAGGGCTTGTGGTAATAAAGAATTTAAATTTTATCCTGAAAGCTGTGCAGAGATGATTATGTTCCCCTTTAAGCATTAGTAACTAATGAAGAAACATTTTTTTTTTGTCCTAAAATAATTAACACCTCTAGGTGAGTAGGCTGTGCTTTAAATAAGGAAAAACATCAGAAACAGATAAATTTTATTTTTGAGAAATAAAATTGGGAAGTTAAAAGACCCAGCTGATGCACTGGGAACCCTTGTTCTAAAGTAATTATGATGACATTGTTAGGTGGATATTTTTTACATAGCTTTATGCAACTGAGTTGTTTTGCTTATATGTTGTATGATCTGGATGATTTTGTCAAAAATAAAATACCACTTCAGAAGTAAAAGCATAAGATGCTATATTTTAGAAATAAGTACTTAATGATTAAGTTTATTAGTGCAATTCAGATATACACAATGTCACGTTCACCATGGGGAACTTTTGTCTGTATGATTCATCTTGCTTCTTCTTTTTTCCCATTCCCCTCTCCTCCCTTCAACTCCTCTTGCTCTTCTTATTAACAAAGCTTTTATCCATCTTTTCTATTATTTGTCTTTTCCTTTCTTCTTTCCTTCATTAGTGTCTATTTCCATTTGAGCAATTTCTTTCTATTTCACAATATGTATTATACATTTTGCTCCTTACTTACACTTTCAGTTTCTCACACCAAAGAGGCTATGAGATACTTGTACATCTATATTTTATTTATTTCATTTAGGAGCATGGTTTCAAAGTCTATCCATTTAAACATAAGTGTCTGAAGTCTATTGACTATTCTTTATGGATAAGTGGCACTCAATTGTATTTTAAAAATGCATCTTCCTTATCCTTTCATTCGTAGATGGACAGTTCGGCTGTTTCTATATTTAGCTATTACAAAGTGCGCTGCTATAAACATGGGTGCATGTCTAGTGCAGTTGTGTAATGATTTCAGTTCTTTTGGAGAGACATCAAGAAGGGGAATAACAATCCAGTAGGATTTACAGACCTAGTATATTTGGGAAATCTTCACACTGTTTTCTACATGAGTTGCAGCAGTATACACTTCCACCAATAGTGGAAAAGGTTCTTTTTCCCACAAAGTCCCACAATATTCATTATTTGTTGATTTCTTGATGATAACTGTTCTTTCTGGAGTGAGGTTGAATCTCACCTTTCTTTTCATTTGAATCTCTCTAATGAAAAGTGACGTTGAACATTTTTTCATATATTTATTTTGCATTCATGTTTATTTATATGAGAAGTGTCTGTTCTTTTCAGATGCCCATTTTTGGGTTAGGTTGTTAAATTTTGGGGGGGGAGTGACTGATTTTTCAAATCTTTACATATCTTAGATACTAATACTTTGTCTGAGGAAGAAATGGGTAAGACTTTTCCAGTCTATGTGTTTTCTTTTATGTATTTAGTACAGAGTCTACAGGGTCTCACTACACAGTTTAGATTCATAGTAATTCTCCTGTTTTCAGCCTCCAAAGCCCTGAGATTACAGGCATGTGTCACTATTCCCAGTCTCAATTGCCATCTCAGCATGCCCCAGGGGTAAGGCTGGTATGGCATGCCAGGGATTGAACCCTGGTTCCTGTGTCAGCTCTGAGCTATCTGGCTGGCTCTATGGCTTTTCTTTTTCTTTTTTGATTTCCAAACAAGTTATTTATTTTTCAAGTTTTTTTCTTAAAAGTCAAATACATCCTTCAATACATGTTAGCATGTTATTTAAAAGACAATTTCCTGAAATCAGATCAGTGAAATTATTTTGTGTGCCTTACATGAAAAAATTTAAAAATAAATTTATTGCGATTTGGCATAAATCAAATTTTACTCATTACTTACATATCATTGCTAATAGTATTCTTTTTCCTTTTTAAATTTTTTATTTCTTTTATTTTTGTTTTATTGAAGTACAAATATCAATGAGACTATTTTAAGATATCTTGACAAGATGGATTTGATAAATTAAGAAACATAAAGTACATGTGTTGGTATATGGGTCTTGCTCTATCTAGGTCTTAACTATCCAGCAGAAAAGTATAAAAATGAAGTATACACCGCGGGGCCATAATAATAAGTTGAGCTGTAAATGGCTATGGTTGACAACTTCTTCGGATAACTCACTGCTGTTGTGGAATGCTGGACTGTGTTGAATTGAGTTGTCGAGTTCAAGCACCTAAGTTAGTTGAATGACAATGGGGTGCCCATCTCTGACAGATGTAGACAAAGGAAGAAGTATAGAAAGGAAGGATCATGATGTGTGTGTATGGACAGTACAGTTGGAATAGATAACGCTGTGCTTGTACGTAATTCTATGAGAGGCACTAATGGTGGTTGGACAGGATATTATGTCAGCTTCTAGTACTATGGGCAACCACTACGAAAATAACAAGGTAGAAAGTATTAATTATTGAATCTCTGATGTAATTCGGGTATAAAAAATAAGATACACAAACAGCTACACTCTCTTTATTTACTAATAAGAGACATACAGTATAATAATGTCTGTAAGTGTAATATCATGTATGCACCTTGTATGATACCAAAATATTATGAAAACAGTTTGCAATGTATTAATCTATGGGTTTTCTTTTCACACTATTGGTGATTTATTTTCCTGTGGAAAATACTTTAGTGAGATGGTATCCCAGTTGTTGATTCTTTTTAGTGTTTCCTATGTAATCAGGATTTTGTTTATGAGGTCTGCCTATAAATGTCTTCAAGAGTCCTGCCTATTTAATCTTCTAGCAGATTTAGTGTTTTTATTTTAATGCTTAGATTTTTACTCCATTTTCATTTTAGTTTAGTACTTGGTGGTTGACAGAGGTAAAGTTTTAATCTTCAGCATGTGGAAAGCCTTCTCAAAAGACCGCCATCTCATCTACTATTGTAACAAAATGTTAGCTAAAAATGTTGGCTAGGTTTTGTCCTCAAATCCTGTTTTTGTATAAGGCAAATATGGGCTGAAATACTTATGAAAGTTTTCTATTCTCTATAAAACAAAATTTAAATTACATTTCTAAGGAGACTCCATATGATTTGATCTTATTCTATTCATACAATCTTACCCCTTTCTTAGAATCTCTGCATCGTCATTGTAAACTTTTCAGTGTAATCAACAAATGTATTCCCACTTTCAGGTCTTTGTTCTTTTTTGTTCCTTCCTTCATCTACTCCTATATCTTCATAACCTTTTTGCCCTTTCCTTTTGTCCATTTCAACTTTTTCTAGATACATCTCAAAAGTTTTACAAAAAGTAAGTCCAGGGGATTACTGCTCCTCACTGCTCCTAACCCTATGGCTATTGCTGTTGTGTTTCCCAGTTCATTTAATAAAAAATTTTCTTTCTTAATTTGATTGGGCAGAATGGGCATAATTACCATAACAAAACTTCCTTCCCTTCTGTGGTCAACATCTGTGGATTTGTAGTCTTTTTCAAAATAATGAAAACAGAAACAAAAAGCAAGAAAATCTTCCTAGTCTACACACCTACCAGATGAAATTAACTATCCCTATATAATTGAGTGGCAGAATTAGCCAACAAGTCAGGTGGGTTCTTTCTAGACATTTGAGAATTAAGTGGATGAATACTGATTTTATTGCTTTTAATTAAAGGTGTGAAATGTCTGCAGTAAATTGACTTATACATAAAATCTGCTGATCCTTAATGACAGGACTTGAGAGCACATTATTACAAGTACTCATTATCCAATGACCCACCTATTTAAAAATCGTTTAAACTTAGGACTGAGGTTCCCTGATCAGACTTCTAACCTGCCACTCAGGCTTACAACTTGACTTTGATTTTTGTACATTTCTGAACATTGTGTGATAGAGGCTCAATTTTAGTAAAGTATACCTTGTTTATATAGTACTATATTTTTTCTGATCATACTATATAGCACATTATTGTTCTTTTATATATTACATTAGTAGTGTAACAGTTATGAAAATAAAATCAAAAGGCATAAAAAGAAGCTATCTTTCTTCTAATGAATGTGTTTGGTACCCTTTCTCTAAGAAAAGTTGGCTGAATGTGTTTCAAGTTGACTCTGCACCTTGTAGTTTGTTCCACTGATTCTCAGGTCTGTTATTTTTGTCAATACCATGTTGTTTGCATCACAGTAAGTCTGTAATAAAATTTCAAGTCAGGGATTTTTATGCTGCCTTTGTTGTCTTTGTTGACTGTTTTCTATTCTAGGTCTCTTCTTCTAAATGAATTTTGGGAATGCTTTCCCTAGTTCTGTAAAGTATGCTGATGATATTTTGATTGCAATTACATTGAATCTGTAATAATTTTGAATGTATGAATAATTTTCTGTGGTAGTTCTTCCGACCCTTGAGCAAGGAATATCTTTTCATTTCCTGGTATTCTCTTAAATCTCCTTCTTTAGAGTACTATAGTTTTCAACATAGAGGTTTTTTACTTTCTTAAATTTATTCCTAAGTAGTTTATTTATTTCACTGCTACTGTGAAATAGATAGTTTCCCCAACTTCTCAGTGAGTTTGTTATATTTGCACAAGAATACTATTGATTTTTGAGTGTTTGACTTTGTTCAAATGATTTAAAATACCAACATTTATGGATAATCCATATTATACACACAGGCTGTTACAAATTTACATAAATTCATATCACAAATAATGTACATAGTATTGAAGGATTTCATGCTTATGTACTTAATAACTTTGCTCATAACCTGTGTTGCCAATAGTTTTTTTAATTTCTAATAATTTAGTGGTAAATGACTCATGAAATTATTCACATTTCCATCATATTGATGCAAAAATACAATATTATCCTAGGTAATATCTCACATCGAATAATTTTGAGTTTACAGTGACTGTTGTACGTATGTATTTTAGGCTGCCTTGTATTTCCATGTAAGTTGCTCTGCCTTTGAATAGTCATTATACAAGATCATAGATTCTAATCACAGTCAAGAAACAAAACTTGAGATAAAGTGTCAAGAGTTTGTTCACTTTGGAAGTTTCCTTCATCTAGTGTTTTACAGAGCTTTTCACTTTTCATTTTTTTATTCTCAGTGGTACCAGGGATTGAACTCAGGATGTTGTGCTTACCAGGCAAGCACTTATTCTACTTACCTATCTCCCTGGCCCCCAAATATAACATTTCAAATAAATGTAATAGATCCAATTTATTGCATATGGACACCACTTACCAGGCATATAAATTGGGACAAATTTCTTAGAACCAAGGTTAGTGATGCATTTTAGGTATACATGATGATCACATTCATTATAGGGAATTTGTACCTAAACATGATATATCTTGAATCTTTTCTCCCTATTTCCTTACCTTCCATTCAACTTCTTTCCTTCTCCCTATTTATAAAATCTTAGTTTCCTTTTTTCTTCTTTTCTTGTTTGTTACTTTTCCTTCATTTCTTCCCCTTCCTAATTCCCCTTTCCAATTTGAACATTTCTTCCACTTTCACATTATTTATTGCACATTTTAGTCCTTATTTACACTGTAAGTTTCTCGCACCAGAGAAGCAAAGCAGTATCTACACATATGTCTGATTTATTTTGCTTACGATCATGTTCTCATTTATTTACCCAGACATGTCTCAAAGTTATCCTTTATGATTAAGTATTACCCCATTATATATTTTTTAGAAAACTCACATCCTCGTTATACATTATTTGATGGTTATTTGAACTATTTATATATTTTTCTATTACAAAATGTGCTGCTCTAAACACAGGTGTACATATATGGCTGTGGTATTGTTGCAGGCAGCTGAGTTAGATAGCAATATTCTAGGCAGTCAGGCAGGGCTAGGCCCTTGAAAGAGATAATACAGGAGACAAGATATCTTCAACTCTGGGATGGATGGATGCTCCTGCCGTGGGCCAGACCTAAAGACCAAATATCAAGGAAATGATGACCTCTCTAAAGATTGGCATCCGAGATTGAGCTTCACCATGAGGGAGACCGAAGAATCGTTAATCTGATTACTACTGGATAGCTACCCCATACAATCCTATTCTATATTCATGCCCGCTTGCTACGTGACTCGCTTCCCTATTTGTTCTTGAACTTAATCTTAACTGAACAATGGTGCTTATAATCCCATTGCTTGACCATAGTTTTGTCCACCTCTTGACCACCTAAGCGAGTTCCTTAGTCTCATGTGATTTTGCCCTATAAGAATAACCTGAGAGAGAACCTCCGGGGGCAACCTGCTCGGGTCCCCCTTATGTCCCTCTCTGACAAGCTTTTCTATCCAATAAAGTCTCTTCCTCAACCTCCGTTTGTTCCTAAAATTCATTCTTCGGTTTTAGAGAACACGAACTCAACCAGGTCAGGTTGGGAATTTCAATATCCTGTATCAGTATGATGCTTTTAACTCTTTTGGAAAGACAAAAGGAAGAACTAGATCTAGTGGCATACCTAGTTCTAGTAATCTCCACGCAGATTTCCATAGTGGTTACACAAGTCTAGCCTCCCAAAAAAAGGGGAGAAAGGTTTCTCACAACACTCCTAGCATTTGTTATTGGTTGATTTCTTGATAATAGCCATTGTTTTTGGAGTGAGATGAAATCTCAGTTTTTTCTAATTTGAATCTCCTGAGTGATCAATAATATTCAAAATTTTTGATATGTTTATTTTCAACTTGTATTTGTTTACCAAAGAAGCTTCTACACATTCCATGTGTTCATTTTTGGATTGGGTCTTTAAATTTATGTGTGTGAGGTTTATTTTTTCAATTCTTTATATATTATAGATAATAGTGCTTTTTTCTGAAGGATAGATAGCAAAAATTTACTGCACTATGAATTCTTTTTACAGTGTTGGTGGTCCTTCTTCTTGTTGTGCAAATGCTTACTAAAAGCTTTTTTTTTAAAAAAAAATAAGATGAGATCCTGATTGTTAAGGTTCCTGTATGATTGGTGTTTTGTTCAAGAAGTCTTTCTCTACACCCATTTTTTCTTCAAGAGTTCTGTTTATTTTATCTTCAAGCTAAGTTTAACGTATTTAGTGTTTCTGATTTAATATTTAGCTCTTTGATCCATTTTCATTTTAGTTTGGTTCATGGTGATATGGGTCTAGTTTTAGTCTTCAGTACATGGAAAGCCAGTTTTTCCACAATTCTTTATTAAAGAAGCTATCTTCCAGTGAATTGTTTGTCTCTTTTGTCAAAGATAAGTTGGCTGAGTATGTCTGAAGTTGTTTGTGCATCATCTAATCTGTTCCACTTATACTCAGTTTTGTTTGTTTTCTTTTTCTTTTTTTTTTTTTTTTGAGGGGCATAGCATTATCTTTTTCTTTCTCCACAGTAACTTTGTAGTAGTTTCTTTCAGAGATTGTGATCCTCCCTATTTTGCCTTTGCTGCCCAAAATTTCTTTTGCCTTTATAGGTCTTTTCTGGTTCCTAGTGAATTTTAGGATTTTTCTCTGTACCTGTGAAATATTCTGTTGGAATTTTCATTGAGATAATACTAAATCTGTGTAACAATTTTGGGAGTATTCGCTGACCTTGAAAGGCTAGGGCCAAAATGTTGGCTGGCTTTGTGGCTCTTCTATTTCTCCAACTCTGACTTGTGATCTTAGGTTGTTAACCATCCAGAAGAAAAGCTGATTAATATCCTGCAGCATATGCCATTCACTTTGCCTTATCTGACTCAATTCATTTTACTTGTTGTACGTTTCCTTTTGTATTTCTGCTTTTCACTTGTTATACTAGGGAGACTATACAATATTTACACATGGGTGTCTGGTTTATTTCACTGATGAGTATATGTTCAAGTGGCATCCAGTTCAGTATAAATGCTTCAAACTTATCATTGGGAGTATTGGTAAATTGATAAACATCTGCATGTCTTAATTCAAGGACTTGTAAAAGTGAGACAATCATGGGTAGCATATATTTTTGCATATAAAATATTTAAAGCAATCACTGGCATGCAATGTGAATTTACCATTTACTTGATATTGTTATTTCACATTGTGATTGATTAATGACATATCTCATACTAGAACAAAATTAGTTGAAACTGACTCCTGACTCCACACCCAGTGTGATACATGTTATCCTTTTTGTGCTTTAGAGATAATATCACCCTTTCCACTTGCTTGTTTTGCACATTTTACCAACCTTCTGGAAACAGCTCAATCTTATGCTACTTGTAAGATTCATCTGAAAAAGTTTAGCCCACGAAGGTTCTTTTTGTTATCATCTTATCTATTTGACATATTTTCTTAACTAGATGATAGCATCAGGGAGATTATTTATTTATCTGATCTCTTGCAGGATATATGTTGGCTGCTAATTCACTGGGTTTCCATCATCATCCCATGAATGATAACTAGATTTCAGGATCACAGGAATATTGAATGAATTATTGCCCAAGTCACCTAATTCTTTATAATTTGTCAGTGTTGTCAGTCATGTCACTCATCCATCATTGATCTTATTCAATTACCATTTTTATAGGGGCACTTTTTCTTAGATAATTTATGTACTTATGCATCAAAGGTTATATTGCAGAATCCATAAAATAGCATAATTTTTAAAGTGCTACAAATGATACACATTTATCTTTTCCTAAATCATTTTCTTATAGAAAAATTCAACTTTCATTGGTAATATTTTCTTATCTAAGAAAAAAGTAACATTTGACTAAAGAAAGAAAAAACTTAATCTTCAGGGTATATTGTAGAACTGAGGCCCAGAACAAAATCATCTTAATGTTTCAAGGAAACTTAATTGGATGCTCTACTCTGTGGTGGTAATGTGGCTCGTTTAATGATCAGATTTAACAGAGAAGTTTAATATTTTCTGACATTCAAAGTGGCAAAGTTTTTTCCTTAGTCTTTTAATAAAACAAGACACATATCTTCAGCAATCAAATGTAGGAAAGATACAATTTATTTCAGTATAATTTAATAGATTATTAGGATTTCAAAGAATGACCTTGCTGAATAAAATCATAGACTCATTTAATTTTTCTATTTTGTCTATCAGAGGTTGTATATCAAAAGTTGGATTATTTACAAGCAATGAGGAAAAAAAAGTTCAACTTTGACTTAGACATGTCTATCTGCTGTTATGGATGGATGATTTAGATTTTTTTTTTTTTTTAATTTTATGGAAGAGTCTACAGCATGCTCAGGTTCTTAGTCCTAGATCGGACTTGTAGTGATTCACCTATTCACCTGTTTACAGCCTTCCAAGATCTAGGATTACAGGCATTGGCCACCATGCCCTGCCTCAATTGCCATCTCAATATGCCCTGGATGTGGGTGTGGGGCCAGCACAGCAGGACCAGGGATTGAACCCCCGGCCCCTGCACCTGCATGCAGGTGCTTTAGTCTTCTGAGCTATTTGGTGGTCCCTTAGATTTAGATTCTTTGTACAGTGAAATACCAAAGTAACACCAGTGGTTTGGAATATCATGTCACTGCAGAGTGGGCTAGATGCCCTGTGGAGGGAGGTCACCTGTGGTTTTGATAAAAAGATGCTCTATTGTGAGCTTCATCATCTTAATGATTATGCAGAAGGTCAAAAATTAGAAAAGAGAAAGCAAGAATTCAAGTTTTGGTGCAGTGTAGCTATTGCAGTTCTAAGCAACCACTGTTCTATATACTATTACTATGTGGTGCATATTCAAAAAGAATTATTCTTTTCTATTCCATGCAGTCTTATTTGTATTCCAGCATATCTGTTGGAATTTATATACCATATCTTCCATTCCTTACCTGAATTTCATATGCTTTCCTAAAGCCAGGCTGCCTTTTTATCGGTAGTATTTATTTACCTGTCATTCTTTCTAAGTAGGCTGTGAGTTCCTGGAAGACAGTCAATATCCTACTAAGCTCTTTGTGCCTAACAAACTGCACAGAGTTTATAAAGCAATGTTTACTAATTGAAAAACTCAAAAGAGGTGGATTTTTTTTCATAAAAATAGCTAAAAATTGTCTAATACATTTTGACAGTTTTCTCAGTATATTTTGTGTAATCTTTCTAGAAAGTGACAACAATGACAAAAAAAACAACATGAATAAGACCAACAAGAAAAAGAGTGTGGGTAGAACTCTCCCTGGCTTAATGAACCTATTCTGAATGTACCCATTGGTTGCAATTAAGGATCATTGACACATTGCTCTGACCAATCTCCTTACCCAGCAATTACCAGTTGACTGCCCTTGGCGAAGCACTTTCACTTTTCCCAGAACACCTGTCCTACTCTGCAAACCAGGTCACTATAATATCCAATGCTTGCCAGACCCAGGTTTCCATTGTTCTACCAGATTGTACCCACTGTTCAGTGATTTCTTCTCTCTTTATCCTTCTTTCCTTCTTTCCTCTCCTTCCTTTCAGCATACAATATCACTGTCTTTGTGGAGTTTCTATAACCTTGATCTTTACTGGCAGCAAAAACATATGACTACATGGTGCAGGGCAGGTAAGTAGGGCTAGTAGGGTAACAGAGTAGGACAGTTTTCAATGATTAATTCATTATATACTTTAAGAAAATGAACTTGGCTTCTTTTCTCTCCTATTTGATTTGGACAGAAACTGTATGAAAACAGCCAGAGACTCAAATTTTACTAACAAATTCCTGAACATTGAACTTCTTCTTTATGTCTTTTCTTTCAATTTTGATTTTTATATATTTTTGTTAGTACATGGTAGCAGAACATAATGATTACATTATCTGTAGGTGACTGGCATATGTATGTAACACATTTCA